>VMDR010010706.1:0-10874 GCA_007922815.1 Macrotus californicus | reverse complement strand
AATGGCCAATGGTTTTGTTAGAGTCCAAACAGACTTGCTCATACATGCCAACTGATTTTCAACACAGGTGCTAAGTAAATTGAAAGGACAAGGACAGCGTTTCCAATAAGTGATGCTGGAACAACTGGAGATATATACACACCAAAAAAAGGGGACTTGTGTCATATCTTGAATCATAAAGAAATATCTAAGTGGATAATAGATCCACACATCCAAACTAAAACTGTAAAACTTCTGCGAAACTGTAAAAATCTTTGGTGAGACAAGAACAAATTTCTTAGGATGCAAAAAGCAGTCATGAAAGAAAAAAAATGATAAATAAAACTTCAAAATTTAAAACTTCTCTTTGAAAGATGATTAGGTAAATGATAATATAAATCCCACACTAGGAGAAATCTTTGCAAAACATGTATCTATCTGATAAAGGATTTACAATCAGAATATATAAATAAATCACAAAACTCAGTAAGAAAATACACAAAAATTTTTAAAACTGGGAAATGTTCATAGATATACTTCAAAAAAGAACAACAGTAAAGGGTAAGTAAACACATGAAAATAGCAATTTCAGAAATGCAAATTAAAAATCAAAGTGATATGCCAGTACATGCTTATTAGGTTAGCTCTGATAAAAAACACTACTACCAAACACTGGCAAGGATGTGGAGCAACTGAATCTCTCATACATTGCAGGTGGGACTGCAAAATGGCACGGACGTTCAATCAAGAAAAATGAAGTTGTGGCCACGGGACTAGATATTCAACCAAAAGAAATGAAGTCCTGGCCACATGAAAATCTATGAGAAGTCACTTAAAGCATTAGGTTAGAAACAAGCACGCACAGAATCGCAAAATGATAATCATGGTACATGCACACAATGGATGCCCCACGGCAACAAAGAGGAACAAGCTCCCCACACGTGCAACAAACTACGATGTGCCTCCCCTGCATCACACTCAGCAAAAGAAGCCAGACTCAAAAGGTCACGTGTCCACCGACAGGACACTCAGGAAAAGGCAGAACTCTGGGCACAGAGATGTAAATCCTTCATCATGCATACCGCCATTTTTGCCCCTAGAAGTGTAACAGTTTTAAACAGTGGAATCTGCCTGCAATTATGCGGCAAGCCTGGGAAAAAGGTGAAGGATTTGCACAGGAGAGCCTTTCAACATAAGAGCAAGCAATTACTTTGATAGCTTTCTAATGTATGTAAAGCCCCTTAAACTCCCCTGCTCCTTTACATCCTTCAGCTATCTGGAATTTACTTTTATTTATGGTAGGATGTAATAACAGATGTCAACTTACTTTGAAGCACTTCCAGTATTTTCCTCATTCCTGGTATTTGGCATAATCTCGGGTCTGTGACTTGGGCAGACTCTAGGCTCTGAAGTAGTACCGACCCACTATTCCTGTAAAGGAGGACAGTTTAAGGCATGTGGCAGGCCCTGGGCCCTCTCCCCAGAGGATGATCTCAGTACGTGAACTTCTTGTCCTTCCCCAACACCTCTGCCCTGTGTGCTCACACGTTAGTCCCTGATCCTGACCCAAATATCTCCAAAGTAAGAACTTACCGTTCAAAGCAATCTTGGGCATCCTGCAGGGAGAGAAGGAGACAGGGTTACGGTGAGTATCTGAGCCAAGCCTTTTGTGAAGAGTTATGCACATGAAAATACCTTCTAATGATGAAACTCGATTTCCATGTAATTTCTTCAGTTTCATGATACTAATTCTCAGACACCAAACTTTAACACTGAATAGGAAAAGTCGGACAAATGGCTTGAAGTCATCATCATATATATTCCAAGAGAAGTATTTTCCATACCTCGCCTCAGCCATCTTATTCAGAGCACTCACCATTCCAATTCAGCCCGTCTACTTACCTCCTATGCCAGGGGTTGCGAGGGTGGAGCATGTGAAGGGGCCTGCTAAGCTGGGGAGGGGGTTCGAGCCAGGTCAGGAACTGAGCAAAATTGGCTCACACCTACCTTTGCTCCAGAACTAGCCTTGGCTCTAGAATGGAACCTAAGTGTTTGCGGGTAGGGGCTTCTCAAGTAAGAGCACTGCATTACAAATATGGGCCTGGCAGGGAGATACGAATAGAGCCTTGAAAAGATAATAATTTGCTTGTTAAAAAGGTAAAGCAGGCTACTATACAAAATTAAAAATATACAACACTATACAAATAAATATCCCAAAGTTACCGCTGATTAAAATGTGCTTTGTTTTTGCCCGAGGCAGTCTGAATGTTAATGAGCAAATGCCTCTATGCATATACATATTCTCTAAAGCCAAACAAAATGCGGTTCTGCATCTTTTTTTTTTTTCCCACTTAACCAGATTATCTTGAAGATCATCTTTTAGTGCCCACAGAGCTTCTTCATTCCTTTTCTATGGTGGCAGAACACTCTACTGTATAGATGTATCCTAATTTGACTAACCAATCATTTACAGATTTAGGGATATCTCAATTCAAACTTACTACACATGATTTTAAGAGGAGTAGCTCTATGATTTTATCATGATTCACAATGGTTTTGGTGATTGGAAAATAGTCAAACAGCTTCCACAAATGGCTGAAAATCACTGGATATTGTGCTCTGGAAATGACCCCTAATGAGTACAGTCTGCTTCTCATTTCTCAAACACAGTACTGCAGGTTCTTTCTAGAATCTTACCTTGAGCAAAGCTACGGGAGTCTCCTCACACTTCTTCTCTAGCTCTGTGATGGTCACTTGGAGGCTGTAGATATGTTCGTAGAGCTTGATCTCACTCTCCTGTAGTCTCTTCAAGTTCTCTTTCCCCAGATCGCTCAGTTTCTGCAGAAGCATCTCCTCATTACTATTTACCAACCAGAAATTTCTCTCCTTTGCTAATTCAACCAGTTTTTTAAAAACTCGCTTTATTACCTGCCACCCCAGGAATATACATAATTGGATAAGGCCAAGACATCCTCTGTGTCAACAAGACACCTCAGAAACTTGATTCGGTGACACAATGGATTTATGTTGACATGAATGGTGTGCATGTAGTTTGCTTATTCAGGTAACAACCTGGACCTACAATATATCATTGCTTACTGGGCAGTTTTGTTCAAAACATTTCCTATTTCCTTCATCAAGTTAAAATTAAGATTTGAATCAGAAATTAAATATCAATAAGAATAATTAATCAAGCCCCTGACATCCCTTTCCTTTTCATCCCTGCAAAGATGCTCCATATAGGCTCAAAGTACATGTCCATGTTGTTCTTTTAACTGACTTTAGAGAGAGGGAGAGAGAGAGAGAAACATCAGTTTGTTGTTCCACTTACTTGTGCATTCATCGGTTGATTCTTTTATATGCCCTGACCAGGGATTGAACCTACAACGTTGATGTATTGGGATGATGCTCTAACCAACTAAGCTACCCATCCAGGACCCATTTTTTTTCCTTTAAAGAACACAAATAATTGAATATTATACTGTACTACTGATCTGACAACTTGCTTTTTCCTTATGTTCTTGAAGAGCATTCCTTATCCATACATAGAGCCTATTATCTTGTCTAAAAGCTTGGACATAAATCTATTTCCTAAGTCCAAGATTGATAGAGGTTGTACCTAATCTCTTGTTATCAATAAATGTTATAGTAGTAATAATACCTAGTACTTACCTGATGCACAAAATGTACAAACACTATTTCATTTTATTTTATTGACTGATTTTAGAGAGAGAGGGAGAGAGGGAGAGCAGGGGAGAAAGAAAATCATTGTTCTATTCATGCATTAATAAGTTGATGATTTAAAATTTATTTACTGATTTTAGAGAGAGAGGGGAAGAAGGGAAAGAGGGAGAGGTGGAGAAAAGAAGGGAGAAATGGAGAGGGAAGGGGGTGAGAAAAGGGGGGAGGGGGAAGGCAGGAAGGAAGGAAGAAAGAAAGAAAGAGAGAGAGAGACAGAGAGAGAGAGAGACCGAATTTGTTGTTCCACTTATTCATTGGTTGATTCTTACACGTGCCCTGACTGGGGATCGAACCTGCAACCTTGGCGTATAGGGGGCGACACTCTAACCAAATGAGCTGTCTGGCCAAGACCACAAACACTATTTTAAAATCTTATGTAGGTTCTCTCCTTATTTTCTTCCCTCTCAGGTGTGCATCTCCTACACCCCGAGGGTCTCCAAGAGACTTGCCACCAGGGAGCAATGGGCAGTGGCAGCTCATCCTAGTCTTACCCCTGAACCCATCTCCAAGTCCCATTTTTTCTAACTTTCCAGTGAGCCAACGCAGCCCCACCCAGGCTCCTGCTGCTTCTTCCATCCTAAACCCTTTCTTGTTTCACTGTGCCCAGGTTTATTAACATACTCTCAATCACCTGGACTCGTATCATGAAATCTTTCCTGCATGAAGTCAAGGACCCACACACTACTCGCCAACCCAAGGCAAATCTGCGCTTGCCTGGTTCCAGTCCGGTGACAAGGACAGTCGTGACTCTTGGGTTGGGGGAATGTTTGTAACTAGGTTGGCACTCCAAGAGGGCTTCTGGGGACTGGCAAATTTCTGATTCTTTTTTTTTTTAAATATTTTATTTATTTTATTTTTAGATAGAGGGGAAGGGAGAAAGAAAGAGGGAGAGAAACATCAATGTGTAGTTGCCTCTCACATACCCCCTCCTGGGGACCTGGTCTGCAACCCAGGCATGTGCCCTGACTAGAATATGAACGAGTGACACTTTGCTTCACAGGCTGGTGCTCAGTCCACTGAGCCACACCAGCCAGGGCAAATTTCTGACTCTTGATCTGAGTGCTGGGCTATCACTGGGGTGTGATTCAGCTTGAGAAAATTCACACTTATAATTTATGCTCTATGTTTTTCCTCAATTAAAAAAAAAACGTACGTAGATTGTCACTCTCAATCCTCACATCAGTATTATGCACCAGGAGCCATTATTATCGCCACTTGACAGCTAAGAAAACTAAGCCCAAAGCCACAGAGAGGCTGGCAAAGAGCAGACCCCAGACGGGGATCTCATCGACCCTACTTCAAAGACTACATCTAAACCAGACTGAAACAATTTTCACAGTATTCCCTTATGCATGTGTCTTTTCATATGCATGTAAGTGTATCTGCAATAAATTCTCAGAAATAAAATTGCTGGGTGAATCTATACATTCTTTTCATAAGTACATTGATATCACTGGATGTCTTATTCTGGAATTGACATGTTCGACTCTGCTTTCCGTCATTCCCCAAACATTGTAAGGATGACATTTTCAATATCTCACCTGTAATGTTTCTTGGAACTTCTCCTCTAGCTCTGCGACAAATGCCATCTTTTGAGTCAGAGTGGCTTTTCTTAAGTTCAGGTTGAACGTGGGCCCTTGCAGGTTCATGTCACTCTCTTCAGTCATCATCCGGAATATCATCTTATATTCAGACTCAATCACTTCTCTGAAGTCCTGCTCCTCTCCCTTCAGCACAGATAACAGACACGATGGACTTCAGGTTAAACACCACATATTTACCCTGAATCTTTTCCATCTCTAACTTCAATATAAAGACAAGGAAATAGAGTATGGGGGAAGAATGAAAAGGACAAAATGCCAAGGACAAAGGAAATTTCAGAGCGAAGATCAATCAAGATATCAACACCAACCTATCAGGAGAAATTCAGATGAAGGAATGTTAATCGACTTAGAGGGATCTACAACTGCAGTTGACTAAAGAGAAGGAAATCAGAAAAACGGGAAGGAATCACCAACGACATTTGCTGATGCTTTGAATAGTGAGCATGAGAAGAGAGAAATTAATGAGTTATTCCAAGATTTTTATTATTTTTTAATCCTCATCTGAGGACATTTATTTATTTCATTGCTTTTGTACAGAGGAAGGGAGAGAGAAAAAACATTGATGTGAGAGAGAAACATCAATTGGTTGCCTCCCATACATACCCAGACTGGGGATCGAACCCACAACAAAGGTATGTGCCCTGACCTGGAATCAAACATATAACCTTTACGTTCCGGCATGATGCTCCAACCAAGTGAACCAAAGTGGCCAGGGCTACTGCAAGAGTTTTAGGCCTAAGCTACTGGAAGAACAGAATTGCCAAAACATAGAGAGGGAAACTACAGAAGGGACAGATTCCAGAGGTGGGGAATGAGGAGCTCAGTTTTGGATATGCTCATTTTCATTAGTCAATTAGCCATCCAAGGAGAGATGCCAAATAGACAGTCTATTATCTGGAAGGCAGGGCTAGAGATTTACAGTGGGAGTATTCAGTTTAATGATTATTTAATCTAATGGCACTTGATGGACTGAAGATTTATCGAGAGCCAGAGAACTGAACCACTCTAGGACTACCCCACCAGGTCACGATCACTGGGCCCTGATTACCGCCACAGCCCCCTTTTACAGCTCCACTCCTATTCTCACCCCGCCAGTCTACCCTCACTTCAGCAGCTAGAGTGTTTCTGGGACAATGGAAGTCAGATTATGCTCTTCCTCTGTTCAACACTTTCCAGTGGTTTCAATTTTTCACTTAAAGTCAACTGCCCTTGATGATTTAGCCACTTTACCTCCTGATCTCATTATCTTCTAGTCTCCAGTTTCTTCTTACAATCCTGAGTAAACACCAGACTTGACACCTTCCTACTTGTCCTTCCCTCTATCTAGAACATTCTTCCCAAGACTGCATGGCTCAATTCCTTGAGACTTCCCAAATGCCAGTTTCTGAATGACAAGGCACTGACTACTTTATCTAAACCTGAACCCCATCACTTCTGCTTTTCAAAATAAAATTTCTATAGCACTTAACATGAAACATACAATACCTTGACTTGGGGTGGTAGACACACATACAATATATACAAGATGTATTGCAGAATTGTATACCTGAAATTTACATAGTTTTAGGAACCAGTCACTCCAATAAATTCAATAAATAGAAAGAAACATACTATATGTTCCTTTTACTTGTTTTATTTTGTTTACCTACAGTAAAATAGCAGTTGCACAAGGGCAGAATTGTTTGCTTTTCCACGACTGAATCCCCAGCACCTAGCATATTTTCTGGCAAAGAGTGGGAGCCCAATATTTGCTGAATGTATAGTGCTTGGGCTGAAAAAAATTGGGGATCAGTTGAAAAATTCTTGTACAGATAGGAATTCTCCTCTCTTATTGTCTTCAACGGGATGTTTTTCTTTAAAAATTGGAAGAGGGAAGACCCAAAATCTGGGGTGCCTGGCAGAAAGTAAGTTACATAAGAAGAGAAGGCTTGAAATCAGAAGTGAACCTTGTGCATAGAAAATGGCGAGCGCTCAATTTGTACGCTGCTTCTCAAATTACCCTTTAAAATGGTTTCAGGATTTACATGGCCACCAGAAACACACGACATGTGCATTCTCCTACAGCACTGTTATAAACTGTTACCAACTTTTTTGATCTTTGCCAAGAAGGCTCGCAAATGCTCTCCCACTAACATTTAATTCAATTGATTTGTATTTTTCTTACCATGAGCAAAGTTCAGAATCTGCTTGTATGTTCAAAGGATATTTGAATTTTCTTTTCTACGAACTCCCATTTCCTTGATCATTTTTCTATAAAGTTTCTAGTCTTTCACTGAATTACTTTTAAGCGCTCCTTGCTAAGAAATTAGCGCTTTTCCTACCTTTGAATTTCAAATATTTTTCCTGTTTTGTCATCTGTCCCTGGACTCTGTTTATATTATTTGCTCTCCAACATTATAGGCGTTTCTCTCCTAAGAATTAAGATAGGCACTGACCTGAATGGTCACCATTTTTTCCTGTTCTTCAGTCAACAGCATTTTAGTAACTTCAAGTTTCTCCTTGAATGTGTTCAACAACTCCTGGAACAACTTCTGCAGAGAAACAGATCACAGAATTCCAGGTAAAGCAACTGCTTTAGAACAGTTGGATCCCCAACCTACCACAACTGAAAGGCCAAGAGCCTATGTTCTCTTAGCCTTGACACTGAAGGTCTAAACGTGGCACTTGTCTAATATTCTTTTGACTAAACCTGAACCAGAGGGATGGTCTTAAAGCAACAGATTGATTATCTGTCCCCCAAATAAATAAACCAATAAATAAGAGGAGGCAGACAGAGTGACCGGAGTGCTCTGGAATTTGTAGGAAGCTTACCCTGTAATTCTCAGCAGCCTCTTTTATTCCGCACACCACGTGAGTCTTATGTTCCTCCAACAAGAAACACTTGCCACACAGCGTGACCTGGTCATCCTCACAGAACAGCAGTGGCGGCTCCAGGTGTTTCGGGCAGTAGTCATCTTCTGGGATGTTTTGCTGTAACTCGGGGCTGAGCCATTTAAACATCCTGGCACAGATTTCCAGGTGAAGGCTGGGCCGGTTCTGGTTCCGACGTGGAGTGCTGCCCTGCACCGAACAGGAAGAGAGCGGCGGCGTTCTAGCGCAGACACGTGGCTGCACCGGGGCGGGTCCCCGCGTGGGCTCCCGCGATCGCGCCCTTCCTCTTCCCTTCCTCTTCCGCAAGCGGTCACCAGCAGTTACATCACCGCTCCAGGTTAAAGGGCTCGCTCAAGGGTCCTGAGAATTTTGAGCCCTTGAGTAAAACTTTCTTACAAATAAAAACAGCCCACCATTTCTCTATAAGGCTTTTTTTTGGGGGGGGGGGGGGAGAATAAAAAGGAGCTCAGTGCAGGGCACAGTGCCTGGTAATCAGCATTGGAGGAACTGGCGGAACTAGAGTGAGGTGAGGTCTGGCGTTAGGCATTCGGGGTGCCAATTTAGGGAACCACTCAATCTTGCAGTGCTTGCAGGAGCCAGAAAGGAGGGGCCACCTTGAGAATCTCCTTAAATGAAAGAGGCAGATGCGTGTCATATTTACACACGCGTGTCATATATACGGAGGCACTCTCAAGCTCCCCTAGATGCACACGCTCCCAATTTTGTGCCTGAAGCCCAACATATGAAGCATCCAGAAACTGGCCTTGAAAGGACCTGGGTTAAAAAAAAGTCGATCAAATGATTCCCAAAATAAATAGGTGTAATTTTTGTCCAGACACTAAAAGAAAACTGCATATCTGCACTTTTTTTTTTTTTCCTAGCTTTAGAGAGAGGGGAGGGGAGCTAGAAAGAGAGGGAGAAAAACAATGCGTGGTTGTCCCTCACGTGCCTGCTACTGGGGACCTGGCCCACATTTCAGGCAAGTGCCCTGACTGGGAATTCAATCAGCCAGCCTTTGGTTTGCAGGCTGGCACTCAATCCGCTGAGCCACACCAAACAGGGGCTTTTTTTTTTTTTAAGTAAGGAAAGTAGAACAAGAAATCTATAATCTCCGTCATCCCCGTTTCTAGACAATCCTCTGATCACCACTGAGCAACAATTCCACCCTTTCCCTAGAAATATTTTAGTTACATTTTTGAAGTGCATTACCTACTGATTTGGGGGAAACTTTCCCCAATAAGAAACTGCCTTAGTTGATCTAGGTTCCTTGTCTAACCCTGGCTCCAGCCATCTTTGGGTGACACAATAACACCAAGTATGAATATCTCAGAAGCCTCATTGTATTTACAACTCTCCTCCTTCCACCTCAGGAACCAGCTGTTTTGACACTATCTCTTGAAACAAACCCACCTGACAGATCTGAGAACTCCCAAACTTCCCATTTCCGGGTTTACTAGCTTTTTCCACCTCTCACTTTCCCTTCTGCCCACATGTTTTTTGCCATCAACTTGATCTCCTGTCCTTTCACTCGTTTTTAATTTTGTATTTGATTTTTAAGATATGTAAAACATCTGCATAAAGCTGATGTAGATTACTTCTGCACCTATGATTTATTTTTGTTATTTTTTTAGGGTACATGTACAAGCAGTTTTAAAAGTGTGGTTCCCAAGACCTGATGTCCCGTTTTCATTGTGCTGACATTTGAACTCATGGTAGGTAGAATTGCTGGTGTGTTCGCCAGTAGTCAAGCAAGTGGAACCAAACAGGACTGTAGTCATTTGCTGTATTTTTTTAGAATCTCTACACACTTGCATACTTGCAGTTAAAAAAAAGAGGCCTGTTGTACTTAAAAGTCTTATTTCTTGGTGAAGTAGAAAAATACTAACTCTCATCCTTGGAATACAGGATTTATATAATATTCTGGATGACAAAATGGAAAATATGCATAAGTCCTTCATGCTGCATATGGAAATGAAATGGTTGTCTCAAGAAAAAGCATTTTCTATGATGGGGTTGCAAGCTATCCTAGCCATGTTTTTCCACAGAACATTTTTAGTTGATGGAGCAAATGAGACAAACTGGTTATTCAGATGTAATGACTTAGAAGACATTTCTCAAAGATGAAAAACGTGACCCTGTCATTTCAAGGAAACTGAGTATTATTTGCCAATGATAACATTTGAGATTTTAAGCAAAAATTAGTTTGAAAAACATTTTACCTACTATTTGAGTTTTAGAAAACTTGTACTGACTATTTTAAGCTTGATAGCTTCCCAATTACTTAGTCTTTTCTAGTGAAATTGGTGGTGATATTAATGAAATATGTCAACTTTTGAAAAGCCTGCAAATTTAGTGAACCAATATTTTTCAAAAGACCAATGCATAATCATTGTTATACATATTCAAAGTATAAAGCTGACCAATGGATTTTTATCTAACAGAAAACAAAATGTTTACTGATGTGATTTCAGAATAAAAGATCAATTCTCTAAAAAGCTATTAAAATGCTCTCCACTTTTCCAACTCTGTATTTGTGTGAGGACATATTTTATTCACATACTTCAACTAAAATAACATTCTGAGAGATGGAATGTTGGAGGAGATATAATAGCCATGTTCTGGAAAAAGAAATAAAAGTTAAAGAGATTAGCATGTTAGATCATGCCATTGCTCTCAATT
>VMDR010010705.1:0-30106 GCA_007922815.1 Macrotus californicus | reverse complement strand
TTATTCTACAAATTCAGTGAAAAAATCAGTTCAATCCCCCCCCAAAGTATTTTTTTGTAGAACTTGTTCAAAAATAAAAATCTATATGAAAGGGTAAAACTCCAGGAAATAGAAAAATCTATTTTTTAAAATAAGAACAAAGATTTAAAGATATATCAAATGTTGCAAAAATTAACATTTACGTTAAGGAGGCTGGAAAATACCCAGAAACTAATGGAAGAAAATAGGTAAAGTTTTGCAGATTGCAAGTCAGGAACTGTTTGTGGGTCGTGAATTCAACTTAGGAGATACCACCAGATCCGTTTTAAAAAATTGGCAGAGAAGAAAAATTCTCAGAGTATAATGTACCTGTTAGGTGTGGGTGTGGCCTGATGAACATTTCATCTGGGTGTGTGTACGCGTGAGTGGTGCCCTAGGTTACCAGGTGAATTTACTCCTTACTTCACCTAGCACTACACAAGTCAAAAAACATTGGAACAGTGGGAAACAATAACACATGGGAAGCTGGAAAAGCATTAGGGTGGTGTTTCAAAGCTGCAGGAAAAAGAACTATTCAATAAAGAGTGTTAGACATTAGCTATATGAAGAATATTATGATGAAGTCAGTGCCTGTCACACACAATACATAAAAATACATTTCAAATGGGTTAAAAACTGAAGGGTGACAACCTCCTCTGAAAATACATCTTTGAAAATAATAGGAAAAAACTACAAATGAAACTTATTGTAGTAAAACTTCTTCCTACAATAAAGGCCACATAGAAAAGTTGGAGAACAAATGGAAGACAATATTTGCAACTTCTATAAGAAGTACAGATTAGTACTTAAAAATTTGAGCTGCTAATTTACATCAATTTAAATATATATAAACCCAGTAGGAAAACAGATAAAGAACATAAACAAAACACAAACATATAAGTATGTCCAATTCCAAAATGTAAATTCAAACAACTGTACAGATTTGCATCCCCATGATTGCAAAGACAAAAAAAGTTTCATGACATTGAGTGCTAGTCAAGATCTGGAAAAATATATACTCAAATATCAGGTGGGGGGAAGGCGTAAACTGTTACAACATTTTGTAGGTCAATTTGCGAGGACCTATTAAAATAAAAGTCAATGGTTTTTGACTCAGCAATTCTATGTGGTGGAATTTATCCAAAGGAGTATACACAGTCATGTCAAGAGAGATAGAGAGAGAGGGGGAGAGAGAGAGAGGTAAAAGTGTTCATTGCTGCGCGGTTCACAATAGAGAAAAATTCAAACACTGGGGTCCATGAAGATAAACACACCTAAGTAAGCTGGTAGATTTCTACTGTGTACACGTGTTAAAGAAGCAAGCTAGTTCCATGTACTGTGGCTGGATCTCCAAGAAGCAGAGTTGAAGGATCACAAGAAGCAGTTTCAGAATAGCACACCTGGGTGTACACCAGTAATGTTAAGGAACACAGACAACACTGTATAGCACTCTCCAGTTTCCCAGGACACCGACATGCACGCACGCCCACGTTGAACAGCAGAAAAGACAGCTGAGAGGGAAGCAGGGGGAAATCACAGGGGCTTTGACCCCCTCTGACAAGTTTGGTTCTGTTTGGCTATTTTTTCAAACACGCTTTATCCTTTTTTTTGTTTGGATAGCAAAATATTATTTTCTCATGTTTCCATATTTCGTCTTTTATGTCCCTACCTAGTGTTTCTACCTCTAAAGTTCTGGAGGGTCAATTCCTACTGCTCCTCAGCTCACTCTCCGTGTTGGGGCTGCTTCCTTGTTCCTTCTGTTTGTCTTGGAAGCTGGTCCTCAGTAGGGACCGCACGGCCTGGGGGCACAATTCATCCCTCCATAGATGTTTTTCATTTGCTTTCCTGCAGAAGCACCACCTCCTTGGGCTCATTTCTGTGCCATCGGCTGGAAGCTCCTGCATCAGGCAGCCAATGGAAATGTGTGATCTACCCCTCAGTCAGAACGGGCCTTCATCTGTGACTACTCAAGGCAGTTTTTGGTTTTGATGCGGTAGAGGACTAACACCCGGCCTCCAACTGCCCATCCCCTGTGGCGGTCAGCTAATTTTTTCCCCTTATGTCAAACCTTGCACACTGTGTTTCTATCTTAGGAAGGATCAGGTTTCTGGAGGTTTCCAGTTCCAGCTCGCCTCCTTGCCTAGATTCAAGGCTTTGTTCTTACATGTGTGGCTCTAAAGAACTCAAGTGCTCTGGCCACAAACTCAAGGGAATCTAACCTGCACATCAGTTCAGAGGTCTGAGGCCTCGGTTACCAGTTTTAGTTCATGGAAATTGTCTTGACCTCTTTGTGTACTTAGCTTGGTATTTAAAAGAATACTTCCTATATTGTATATTTTATGTTTCATATGATCTAGCTGTGACAGGAGCCTTCCGGGTCCTCTGAGTTACTATATTGCTGGAAATAAAATCATGTTTTAATATTTTTAAATGAGCTCATTTTTAAGTATGTAATTAAAATTAATAAAATATGCTAAAGAGATTTCAGAGAAACAGAAACAGTACTTCTCCATATGTACTTTACTGAAGATGCAGCCTTTGACTTAATGCTGAGAGATCAGGAGGATGCGAACATCAGCAGGAGGGAAGGAAAAAGACAGGATTAGAACCCGTCGGGTTCCCTGTCCCGCTCCTGCTGGGAGGCCCAGGCCTGTCTCTTGGCTCCCGGCACAGCTGACTTTACAGGGAGCTTCTTTATTCAATGTTAACCTCCATGGGATGGTTAAATCACGTGTCTTCCCACCTGGAGGGGACAGGAGCAGTTACACAGCCACCTGTCCTGACCTTGACTCATCTTTTCAAATTTTACTCTGTATCTTAATCTTCATACGTGTACCCCTCCAGTGGCTGCTCTGTCTACCTCCACCCGTCCCGCACGGACAGCCACGCTGGGCCGGCTGCTCACATCTCAATGCGGTGAATAAAACATGCCATGGAAGGGCCTGCACCCACGCTGTCAGAGTGGGCGGGGACCTGTCGGCCCATGTTTTGATTTTAACCTCTGGTTAAACTGTACCACATAGATTGAGATACCAAACATGGCGATATGCAGAGGGAGAGGAAAAAGAGAAACAACAATAAAGAAACACTCTAATTGCCGTAAACAAACTGAGTTCCAAATATTGACAATGGGAAACGTAGCACAGCGATGTGAAAATAGTCCATTATCAAAAGATAGTTTTAAAAATACGATATCAGAAAGAAAAACAATTTATTCTTATGTCCATTATACCTTCACAATATGTTCATTATCTCAGTGAATGCAGTTTCTAACACAAACCTATTTATAAATAAGACACTTAAAATAGCTTTGTTTTCATTGTTTTTTAAAACTTTTTACCTAAAGTAGGTATAATTATTTCAACGATGCTAATTGGAAGACACTGTAATTGAGCAGTGGAAATGCTGCATGCTATCACAGCCAATAGCACGGCCCCCGGCACAGACCACCTGGGTTCAAGGCTGAGCTCCGACTGACCACCTGTGACCTTGGTCAGCTCGCTTCTTCCTTAGTGCCTCTTTTCCCTGATCTGCACATTAAGAATCATACCATCCACTGCAGAGGGTTGTTATGGGGATTCAACTAATTTTCGTGCAGAAATAGATGCAGTCACACGCTGCGCAATGACTTCTCGAACAACGAAAGGCCAACTGACTGCAGGGACGGGGTGGTGTAGCAGACAGCCTGGGTGTGCAGGACGTCGTACTGTCTGGGTGTGCGTAAGTGCACCCTTTGCACAATAATGAAACTGCCAAATGACACATTTCTTGGAACATATCCTGCATTCAAGCAAAACATGACTGTACACGGTACACAGTCAACACCAAGTTCCTGTTAACTAACTAGTCAGTAATAGCTTTAAAACATAAAATAACAACCAACCAGGTTTTTGTGAATCGAGGGTCAGCTTTTTCATTCTCCCAGGCCCTGGGCTGGGTCTCCCAGTCTGAAGCACCTCTGGGTAAGTTAATACAGGAAGAACTGGGCCAATGCTGCCATGTTGGTCCAAAATTTGCAATTAATGTATTACATTTGAGTTTCTCTACAAGAAACGTTTTATCCTAAAAGAGAGATCAATTTCTAAAATGGCCAGAGGGAACGGGAAACAATATTAAAAATAACTGTCATCAGCACCATTTACAGACAAACTTGAGTAATGATGTAATCAATATCGATGCAAATCAAATAAACGATGCTAAGGCAATACGAAAACGTCCCACTTAGAAAGCGGGTTAAACATCCCAGCGAGAGACATGAGCTTATGGTTCCTCATCAACATAAACACATCTTCAGATTTACATTTTGTGTTTCAGTGAAGGCAGTTCCTAGAACCAAGTTTTCCGGTGAGAAGGCAACCATAATCATCTGAGTCAGATCTCAGAGAGCCAACACTTCCAAATGAGTAACGGCAAATCGTTTCTTCTGTCAAATAAAAGCAAATCTGGACTTCAGGGAAAATTTGATTCAAAAACTCTATTGCAATGGGGGAAATGGTCTAAACTTTGGATCTGCAAGCATCTCAAAATCAAACAGAAACAGGCCTTTCTTATACAGAGAGGGGGAAGCCGGCTCGCAGGGGACCTTGGAGAGGAAGTTGGGCAGACTCTCGAGTGGAAGCAGACAGCAAGGCTGGGCTGTGTCGGGCACACAGGGACTTCTCCAACTTGGGGCAAGCCGAAGATCAGGGGACCAGGAGGGAGAGAAAATGGCCCGACTAAGGAGAATCAGGTCAAGGTGAAGGTAAGAAAGCAATGGATCGTGAACACTTGATCTCTTCATAACAGCGGGAGTGCTGGTTTTCATTGCAGCTGCAGAATAAGAGTGGTCAGGAGTTACACCCTGCGAACAGGTTAGGGAAGCAAATAACCAGCCTCGCGTCAACTAAAAAGTCCGTTCTTGCGGTCGCCCTGGGCACCATCCTTCCCCAGGCGCCGGCTGGACTGGGTAGACGAGGGTAGGATGCTGCCAACATTCCCAAGCAGCTCAAATCCCGGGCTGCTCCAAGGACTTGCAAACTTTCTCACACGAATCTCTCTCAAAGATCTCAACATGCAAAAAGTAAAAAAGCAAGGAGCACAGGAATGTGGCCATTACTTTCTACAAGTAAGAATAAATTGTAAATATTAGAATGGGGATATTTGGGGCCAAACAGAAGTTGTACAATGTCATAAGAATGTTCCACAAAAAACCTCAGACGAGACATCCCATTGGAATCAGCTCGGGGAAGGAAGAGCCCACCTTTTATTCCTGTCGAACAGAATTACTACAGAAACAGTGCTTCACACAAGAGGACAAAGACCGCACACATAATTGGATAAAAGTTGTTATGGACACAGCAAACAGGTTTAAGAGATTTCAACCTCCAACATTGTTACTGAAACAGAGAACCACTCCCGCTCAGTTAAAGAACTCTGCAGTGACCTTTGAAACACTAGCATCCAAAACCACTCGAAGAGGAAGTAGACTGAGTGTTATCTCAGAGTTAACACTGTCATTGACTCACCCACAGCATCTTTCCAGGATCTGCCTGAAGGTCTTTCCCTGGCTATGCAGAGGGATGTGAATGGATACACCAGCGCAGTGAGAACGGATGAAAAATGAGAGTACCTGCCAATAACCCTGAACCCTCTCCTCCCATGGAGTGAGAAAAGCATCCCTTTCCTCCGCAACCAGTCTTAGCTTCCCTGTCTGGACTGGCTGGCTCTTCCCTGCAGAGCACACCACCCCATGGCGTTCATCCCACGTCCTCTGCTGTAGAGTCAGGGGTGTCAGGCACTGCACGTGCCAGACAGACACCATAACTGTACCCGGGACCGGCGTGCTTCCCCCACCAGACCGCGCATGGGGGCTAGTACTTCAGAAGGCAAAAGGTGGAGCCTTAGTGAAAAATAAAAACTTATTTCAGCACTGTACTATTTGAAATATGATACAGTTACCGGTCAGTGATATGTTATGGCTCTCCAAGGAAAGGTTGTAGTATCTTGCCAGCATTTCCTCTCGAACAGGTAGACTTGTAAAAGGCGCGTCTGTAAGAAAAAGGACATGTGATTATATATTCCCGTCAAGATTAAGTGATTCTCTAAAAGCTAGTTTACAACAACTAAAATGTTATACACTATTAATGAAAAATAATGTTTTCAGGAAGATCTGATTCACTGGGTCTCATGTGCTCTACAGATATTCAGAAATATATTGGGCATTAAGCGTGACCAAATTTCCCATCATTTCTATGTTCTTTCTTTGCTGAAAATTCCCTATTGTTTTACATCAAATGGCTTTTTAATAAAAACCCATCATTTTCTTACCCTACAATTTGTGGTCTCTTTATAAAATGTAAATGAAGACATTGAGAGCTTAGAAGACACTGGCAGAAAAAAGAAAGGCATGAAGAGATGGAGCAGGTGAGAGACCAAGGACGGGCCAGCCGCAGTTAACGGGCGTTAAAAAGAACAGCTCAGCCCTGGGCGCCCGAGGCCAGAGAAGGTGGAGGGACACAGTGAGAGCCCATGCCGTTCTTCCTTGTCCAGCTGTGGTCACAGGACAGTGTCCTCCTCTGTCCCTTACATCATCTGCTGAAAACGTGCACCAAAGAACCAGGTCTTGCTCTTCCACCTTGCTCACTCGCCTCAGACCCGTCTTCCCGACACCGACTACGTGTTCTTTGGCATGAGAGCCCCAGACCTTACCTCCTATAAAAATTACTCCAACTCTAGTGAACAAGTCAGAGAAGAAAAATGAAGGTTTGTTGTTGTCAATGGGGCCGTGTTCCTTAAGCTTCATTCACTGCAAATTAATCCTGGTCTTCTTAGGCTCCATTTTCTTATACTTCGCCCAAAAGTTATTTCCAGTTATTTCATTTTCTTCTTTGTGTGAAAAACGTTATCAGAGTTGGTGCTTGCTTCGGTCACTCTAGCTTACTCATGGCACTCACAGTGTTGCCTAATGAAGGGAATCTACGGAGCCAATCCTAATTTTCCCATCCATTGCCACCAAAGGCTCCACCCCTTCCACGGCTGCTCTGGAAGATGGAACACACGTTCCCATAAACTTACAGGGGTGTCCAACCTTTCGGCGCCTCTGGGCCAACTGGAAGAAGGAGAGCTGTCTTGGGCCACATATTAAATACATTGCGACACGTAATCACAAAAAAAAAGTCTCATCATGTTTTAAATAAATTTACGATTTTGTGTTGGGCCACTTTCACCGCCATCCTGGGCTGAACACGGCCTGTGGGCAGCAGGTTGGACACCCCCACAAGCAAACCTTTAACAAATTACAGAGCCAAATCATGCTACCCTCTCGCAGTGACTTTATAAGGAAATGCGGCCTGAGTGTCTTGTGGGCTACAAGAAATGCAAAACCCTTCCTTCACCCACAAAAAATACTCGTTTATGCTCTCTGTCTCTCCCACACACATGCACACACACTGCCAGAAAGGCTGTACCTTTCCCTAATAAAAATTCTTTTTTTTCTTCTTGGGCATAGTTCACTGAGAGGTTACAGTAAAGAGACAGAGTCTCACGAGGGCCAGGGCAGAGGCGGATGGGACAGAAGGAGCTGTTCTGCTGTGGCCTGGGGTCAGTGAAACCTGAACATGGGAGATCTGATATCTCCTGCTTCCTTGCTGGGCATTCTCTCTTGGCCAGCCTTGCACTCATGACAGAACAAGCAGGTTGCCCCCACACCCTGATCCCTGGCAGGGCCCGTAGTCCTTTATTAGTATTAATCGCCTCATCAGCAACAGCGAGAGTGACAAAAGCTGATAAAAATGCTCTTGTTCTTATTCTTCTCCCATTCTTGATGCTGCTGAGACGTCTGAGTGACTGTGGTCCCCAGGGGGCTGCGGGAATCACAGCCACGACAGGTTGAGTCCCCAGGGTGTGACCGAGAGTCATCAGAATCTTAGAACCAGCACCATGAGCAGCACTAACCGTGCCTCGCCTGTGAGTTTTATGCAGGTGGGCGTGTGAGCAATAGAGTCCGAGGCCTGACCGACACCTTCAAGAGGCTCCGGAGGTGGTGGAGAGAGGGAAGAACCCCGGGGAGGTGAGCTCTGAGCCTGCAGCCTGTTCACCGGGACCTGGACGGATGGGCTCACCGAGGTCCTGAACTACAAGGAGGGAAAGGGGGCTAGGCTTGGCCTGGGCGCCATCTAAGTGAATAGAAGTTGGAATACAATGACAAAGTAAAACCAAGTTTCAAGACTAGGGAAGTTTGTGGTTCCAGAATAGCTTAGCTGTTGTGACCACTTCCAACTGCCAGATCCTATAAGAAAAGTACAGTCGGACATCTATGAATCAGCCTCCGCCCAAGACCTAACTTCATATCCCCTTTGCAGTGCTCATATGGACCCGGCTCTGGGTTCCACAGAACCAGCCCCGAGTGCAAATGGGCATGCATAGCTGTTGAGGTTTTCCCCGGGGGGGAGAGGGGAGAGTTCCTGGAAGATGCAATTGATACAGACATCCTGTGTGCAAAAACAGGACATGCTACAGAAGGTGTTAGGATAGTGAAAGTGAGACATTCTTTGTTCAGCCAAAGTATTCTTTAATCAAAACAAAAAGTGAGAACGTAAACCTGAATGCTTTCAGTGGCCAGGAGCCTGAGTCGGCAGACACACCAGTGTTTGAAGGAAACTGGCCAGGGATTCCAGCAGAGGTGGTCTAAAAACTTCCCAGAAAGGATTAGGCTGAGTCACAAAAAGAAATACGAAATGCAGAGGCAGGCATTCTGAATCTCCATCCAAGTTCCGCCACTGACTTGTTGCTTGAAGTCCCATTTCATGGGAAAGGGTGGGTGAGGAACGTTCTATTACACTGGGTGATGGAGCCGAGACCATACATGCCTCCCTCAAGTTCACCTACTCTTCCGTTTCTCAGTCGCAGCGGGAAGTTTTCCACGTGGCATTCTTCTATCAGTAGCAGCAGAAATGCCAACAGAAAGGAGTAACACCTGATAGTTGTTCCAGAAAGTAAAAGATTTGTTTTTCTCCCTCTGTAGGGAGATGGGGCATGAGGGTGCTGCACCAAAGAACTGAACACCATCCTCATCTTCACCTGTTCATGTTTCATGGGAGATGGCAAAATGATATCTAGTCAAGGACCCTTCACATATTATGTTCAAAAACTGCCACGGCTAGAGGGACTTACTATATATGCTACTGGCATTTTCAAATGAAATGAGCACACTACAATTTCTACTGAAGATATTAAGGTGACATTTTCACATTTAATTTTGGGGCCCCATTAAACTGAAGAAAACGGGAAGGAAAGGAAGAAGATGAGTAACACTAGAAAAGTTGCTTAGGGTTTTAAGATTTGCTTTTATTTAAATCAGACAATCAGTTCAACTGTACCTCTGTGTAAGAATAAGCACGTTCTCTAATCCCTCCCCCCAATTTTTCTCACACACTGGAACCTCGGTTCTCAAACTTAATTCGTTCTGGAACACTGTTCAAGAACAGATTTGTTCAAAAACTGAATCTCTTTCGTTTGTCGCCTGAGAGATGCGTGATGGATCATACAGGTGTCAGCAAGAAAGGATTGTCAGGTAGAGACTGGGGACCCCAGGTTTTCTTCTACAGCTGAGACATTTTTCATGAACAATTTGGTCAAGAACCAAATTGTTGTTCAGGAACCAAGATGTTCAAGAACTGAGTGAGATTTGATTATATTTTAAAATCATGGAAGGGTCTAGACTTCACTTAGAGAAAGATGTAAGAAAAAGCTATTATTCAGATAAATATCATTCTCTCATCCTCTCACATAATGTATTGATTGCTAGCTATATGAACAATCAGAATTATTTAAATAACTCTTAATTTTAGCATTTTTATATTTAGCATTATAAATATGCAACCCAACTACAGAAACACTATAACCTAAACATAGATCACCTATATTTATAAAATAGACTTTTAGAAATCAAAATATATTTTCCCATGGAAGCAACTATATATAACCATGCCAAGATGGAAAGGCCATTTAACCCACGATAGGGGTGAACTATATACAGCATTAAAGTATCTAATTGCCAATACTGCTTACAAACGGTACCCTTCGAGTTCTACTTCCGGGTTCTGGGAATACCCTGTTCCCATCCACCGTCTGTAACCGCAGTGGTAGAAAGAAGAGAAAGGGATGCCCAGACACCACACTCCAGAGAGAGCTTGTCAAGAAAACAAATTCCTGATAGGGGCGCTGTAAGTCAGACTTCCAGGGTCAGAAAACAGTTCAGACAAGGCATTCAAGGCTTTGGTTTGTTTTTTTACATAATATGAGGACTACTGGTAAGAAGGCCATTTTTAGACTAGTTAAAATAAAGAAAGAACAATTAAAAAGCCTAAGGACACAAGAGCAATGTGCACTTTTACACAGCCTTGTACAACTATTTTTAAAACTTGATCATATAGGAATCTAAGTTCATCTTTTCTTAAAATATGATTTTTGAAATAAAGTATATTTTCGAGTACAGTATGGAAACTCTTATGTTTCAAACTACCCCTGCACAGATCATTAGGACACTTTAACAGTGAAATGTATGCCAAATAAAACCCTTTAAAAATAAAAAGCGAAAAGTTCAACTAGGATTTCTGCTCTTTCTAAAGACAGTAAATAGGTTTTTAAATTGTTTCAACCTCTAGGTTATTCTTCAGTAAGACTTAGATTTTATTCAGTGTGTCTCCACTGGAAGCGATCTGCTGCCCCCCTTGGGGACATGTGGCAATGTCTGGACATACTGTGGTTGCCAAACTTAGGGAAGGTCACTGCTTGTTTCTAGCAGGTTATGTTTGTTTCCTAGAGCGGCCCTAATATGTGACCTCGAATATGGAGGCTTAAAACCCCTGGAGCACATCCTCTCATGGTTCTGGAAGCCGGAGGCCTTTCTTCCAGGTGCAGGCCCACGCACCCGCTGCAGGCTCCAGGGAAGCATCCTCCGGACCTCCCACTCCCTCCGCTGCTGCCCGGCATCCTCCGTGTGCCAGGGCTCATGGCTGCCTCACTCTCATCAAGGGCTCCATCTTGACATGACCGTCTTCTGTCTGTGATCCTGTGTCTCTGTACCCAGATCCCTGGCCCTCCTTTCATAAGGACGCCAGTCATGCAGCCAGGTGCCTATCTTGATCTAGTGGGCCCTCATTCTACCTTGATTACACCTGCAAAGACCCAGCTCTCCAAACAGGTCCCTTCCCCAGACGCCAAGGGTCAGGACCTAAACCTTTCTCTCTGTGGGACACCACTCCTCACTCACGACACAGAGAGGCTGTTAAGCATCTGATGACAGTCCTTCACAGCAGAGGTTTATCCAGCCCAAAATGTCAATAATGCCAAGGCCAAGGAACCCTCATTTCAACTCTGATTCTTCAACATGATGACATTTAATAATCTTCGACAGCCCTGTGGCCTTGAGGTCCTGTTCTCTCTAAATTGTTTAAGTGCAGATATTTTAAAGCATGGATGCTTCACGCAACCCTTCTTTGCCTTTTCCCCAAAAAAACTAAGTATGTATTTAGAACAAGAACGGAAAAGGCTGGACCTTGATTGTCTTCAAGTTCATCCACCTCCAGCAGAACCTTGTTTAGGTCTGAGCACCACCCTCCCCCTCTTTGAGCAGGCAGCACCCACCCACCCACCTACTTCCACTCAGGCCCCGCCCCCAGACCACCCAGGCCACAGGTGAGGAAAGGGGAAGAGGCCATGCTGGGCTGCTGGGCTGCCGCCCTCCTCAGCTCCCAGCCCACCCCTCTGACAGGGGCCTATTTTGAGGACCTTTGAGGAAGAAGCATCCATTGCTGGTTGGAGTTGTGAAATGCAAAACAGGAAACCACTTACAGTTATTAGCTAACTCGGGGCTCTTTTCGTCACCAAAAAGCACGGTGGGCTTTAAGATCAACCAAACGTTACATCTAAATTCCTTTTTGGACCTCAGGACTATGTCATTATAAGACGGCAAAAAAAAGGAAGATTCTGTCTTGGGAGTAGGGACACATCAGTAATGGCATAACCCCGGTCACTTGAAAAATGCCAGAAAAATGATTTTCGATGAAAAGAATAGCACCATTTTTAAAGACAACACCTACTATTTCTGTACTAACAGTGCATTATTTGAGATACTCCCTTATGCCTGAAGAGTGACTATCAGGAATAGAGTTTATGTTTAATAAAGCATTGGGAAGTTTTTTCTTCTCTGTCAATGTGTGTCCTAAATTATTTATTTCTGCCACTCACATAATGTTATAAAACACTGTGAATCGCAGTGTTCTGAAATGGGACACCAGCAATACAGGAGTCACTTCGAAGGACCACAGTTTGGGACAAGATGCCTTACCACATACTTCGATACTATCACAGAACAAGCACTTTTCTGGAAAACGGGACCTCATGACACACACTGATGACTGTTTCTCAGCTGTTCCCTGTGGCTCAATGTCATTCTCAGAAAGAGCTGAAATTCTTTTTGCTTCTTTTCAAATACTCTTAAAGTAAAAGTTTCAAATACAGAATATTTGAGAATAAGCAGATGGCCCGATGACCCATTCCCTTCTAAAACACCACTGTGCCTTCACCACACAGGACTCACCCCCACCCCTCCTGCCAACACCGCCATGAAAATAGGGAAGTCAGCGTTCATGCATTTCCCACACCTCACCTGAGCTGCCACTGAAGTCCTTGTGCTGAGATGCACATTTTAGCTAAAGGTCCCAGCTGTGAATCACGTGTGGCCATTAGCTGTCACGTCCCTCTCCTCTCCTTCACTCTGAACAACCTCAGTCTCCCCTGACCTTGACACTTGGGAAAGTAGCAGCATGGTGATACTGTCACATGATTAGATTCAGAGCAGACATCTCCGGCAGGAATACCATAGAGGTGACTGTGGTTCTCATTGCATCCTGTCAGGTGGCACATAATTTTTATTTCCCTCTTTACTGATAATTTTCACTTGGATCATCTGATTAAAGCCCTACCTGGCAGGCTTCTCCACTACACAGTTATTCTTTTCTCCTTTTCATTAGTAAGAACTTTGTGTGAAGTTATTGTGAAACCATGTAATATTCTGTGCCTCATGAAACTTTTACTTGATGCATTTAAATAATTTATATCGGTATGTACCTATTATTATTCAATGGGCATTATTTGGTGGCTACTAATGCATACTAGATGTTCAGTTGGTCCCACTTTGTCCAGTGGGAGCCTCTTCACTCTGACTCCTGCATCCTTTGGACAGGACCCATCATTCCTTGCGCACTTCATTGCTTTCTGGTACAAGATGTTCCAGGCCTCACGTATACTTTCCCCCACCCCCGTCCCGAAGTCGGCCATGTCTCCAAGAAGTCCTAGTTGCTATTAGTAAAGCAGGGTATTTCGAGCCAGGATGTGGTGCTCGTATGCTTGCCATGCCTGGGAAACCACCGCTCCAGCTCAGCAGGCAGAGCTAGGGCTCCTGGCAGGCACTTCACACCCACACGCATACGACACATCAGCTGTGTCATGTGAGAAGTTAAAAGTGGTCATCTCAAATTCCTGCCCTGCAAACATTTGTCAAAGAATAAACATGATCCATGCTCTTGACTGATTTGTTCCGTAAAATACTAATAACAGTGATGTTTGAATACTCCTATTTGAGCCATGCTTCTCCTTTACAAAGACACTTTACATTTCTCATTGAACTGAAACAGCCTAAGGCTGAGCCCCTGTGCCAAACTTTACTCCAGGGCTTGCACGACAACAACAAGCCCTTCAGCTCGAAACCACACACACCTCGCTCCCTGTTGGTGGTTCAAGACTGTTAGAGACACGCCCAGTTATCTCAGAGTGACAACTGAGTGTGGTGTCCAAGAAAACAAACTTTGGAGTTGGACCGAGAACAATGCTAAATTTCCTGCTCTACTACCTAATTAATGATGTGTACTTGGGCCATTATTCAACCTCACTAAGTTCCAATTTCCTCATCTCAAGTCAGGGTCCATGAAAGCCACACAGTGCTATGAACTGCATACTGTCATTCCCATGCAATGCACTCAGTTGTTATAGAATAAATATAAAAAAAGGTAACCATGTTTAATATTAAAATTTGGCCAAAAGTCTTTGGTTTATAGAACACCTATATCTAAGTAGTTCAAAGCATCTAGATAAAAAAAAAAAAAATAGCAGTAAACTTCACAATGTCCTTTAGCAAACGGGAAACTCAGTCTCATGGAGATCGATGCAGAATCCTTAAAACAAGAAGAGGTTGCCTGGCAATTTTTAATTCTTCCTTCAAATTAGATGCTACCTTCGTGCCTTTTATATGGCACATTATTCAGTAATTTTGACTGAAGAGAAACTGAAAGGACATCACTGGCAATGTACCGCACATACACTTTATTTGCTAATGCATTCCACCTTCATTTGTTTCCTGCTTGTTTCTCTTTAGAAATCCACGCTAAACATCCTTTTAAACCTGGCTCCCTGGTGCCAACAGAATAAGTAACTACTGAACAGGGCAACCTCTAGGCCACATCATGTTAAAGCAGTGGTTTCCAACCGGCTTCAGATCACATGATTAAAATCACAGAGGATTTAAAAACTCCTGATGTCCAGACTGAATCCCAGGCCAACTGAATCAGAATTTTTGAGGACAGGAGCCAGGTAGTACTTTGGGGTTCCCTGGCAATGCCAACATACAGCCAAATAGAGACCCAAAGTTCTAGGACTAACCAGAGTGCACGGGTCCTTATATTGGCCTCATTCTGGGGTGAACGAAGGGTGAATCAGGGATGGAAGAACCAAGGACCACCTGGACTGGCAAAACATCCTTGATAAGTCTTTACAAGTGGCATAAATGACAAAGAGATGTGGGGCAAGGAAATTCAGAAACTGAAGCAACCCAAGAGATTTTGTCCCCGTTGTGAACAACTGGGCCTCTGAGAGGATATTTACTAAAAAAAAAAAATAATAACCATATACTTTATCTTTCCATCTTTGTAGTATATTATGAAAATCCTATAAGCCCATAAAATGAATTCCTGTGAAAAGCTAAACACCCTGTGTAGAATAATATCCCGATTTTGGTGAACTGATGGACCACATCTGTCAACTTGAGAGGCAGCCTATTATCCCACCTGGCTGCTAACACTGCAGGTTATCACGCAGGAGTGCACATCTGAAAGTCATTTAGATGGAATGAATGCCTTCAACATAAAAAGTAATGATAAACAGGTGAAGCTAAAAATGGCAAATTTGGTGTTGTTTTTGATAATGTTCTGCCCATACATCCCTCTTTGGAAGTGTCTTTAACAAAACCACCACCACAAAAAAACTTCAAAGATCATGATGCAAAGAACACACCGTGCAAGTCCTGAGTCTTTGGTTGCTTGGTTGGCTGGTGCTGTTCCACATCCTCCAAGCCCACCCCCACCTGCCTAGAAGAGAGTAGGTGCTATTTAAACCGTACTATCAATTCAGATGAAGGGAGTTGGCCTTAGTGAGTGTGGCTTTCAGATTACTGTCACTTTCGCAGAGGCCAGTCGCTGCCTGTGCCCGCCCACGGGCGCCCCGACACCCTAGCATCCTCTTCTTAGAAACACCGAGACACTGCACTACTGCCCACGACACCCCCGACTCTCGGCGGGTACTGTGGGTCCCAGATTTACCACCCACAGCGGAGGCCGCCCTGGTCCCCTCGTCAGACCGGGATAACCCGAGCGTGGCCAATGGGAGGCGGAGGCCGCCGCTGTCCCCAGGCGTCGCCAGCATCCCCGCGCCCCTCCCCACCGCCGTGCCCCCCGCGCCGGCCAGCCCTCCGACGGCGGGGCCCGATCTCCCGCGCCCCTTCTGCCGCCCACTCCACCCCGCCTCGGTCCTGCATTCGTCACACCTGGGGGATGGCCGTCCGCCGAGCTCCGGCGCACCGCGGCCAGGAGGCACAGGACGAGCAGCGGCTGGGGCGGCCGGGGCCCCCGCAGGCCTGGGAGGGCGCGCATGGTGCCGACGGGTCCCGAGAGGTCCTCGCCAAGACCGGTCCTTCGGCGCACGGCCGTAGGTGTCAGGACTCCCAGCGCACACTCGCAGGTGGCCGGGCTCCCGATGCCAATCCCGGCGGCCGGGCGCGCGAGAAAAGGCGGAGTGGGAGGGGCCCGGCGTCCTGCCCTCCTCCCCCGGGGCTCTCTCACCGCTCCCAAAGCTGCCCCACAACTGCGCCCGGCCCTCCATCAATTATGCAGCGTTCACCGCGCTCGTTCGCTGCGGGCGCGCCGGATGTGCGGTGGCCACTGCCCAGCGCAGCCTCTCCTGCCCCCACCCTGTCGGATCCGGCAGGTCTGGGAGAGAGCTCGCTGAAGATGCAGGGCAGGCGATGCCTATCTAAGCCTGTCTAATACACACACACACACATACACACACATAGACATTACATTATATATAATGTCTGCAGACTATTCTTCGCAGTTCATTTGAAGCAGGTTCGTGTATGTACTTTGACGGGACAGATGAGAGGGTGGGGACACTTGCCTGCTCCCCCAGTCCCTGGGTGACTGAGGAGACATCCGTTTGCACTGGAAGAGGCGCTATCCAGCTGCCCTGAGCCCTGGCCTAATCTTTCTTTGCTCTGCGTACTGCCGGCACACACCTTCCCCTCCAGTCTCGGAAGGCTTAACTGGTTCTCTCCCGACTGAGAGTCCAGAGGCCCTGAAGTGCATCTGCTTTTCTTTTCCTTTTGTTTGCTTAGCCTGACAGGTTTTGAGGAGCCACCTGGAACTCCAGAAACAAACACTAGAACCATAGCTGCGGTAAACTGCACGAAGCTGTTGACTTGAACGCGGTTTATGCTACTATTTACTCAGCCAGGCTGGGACTTGGAATGTGCAGGGCTCCCCACCAAATACAATAAAACAACCAAAACCTACGGCTTTATCAGAGAGGGGAGGAAGAATCTCCATTGTATCATAGAAGACTAGTAGGAGCGGATGGTTTCCCAGGTTGCTACAATGTTAGAGAGATCTGATTAAGATAACAGATCACCGGGGAGAAGCAGGGAGGGGCCGGAGGAGGTGTTTGCCAGGCAATTGTGGGCAGTCTAGGACGGGATTGGCTGAGAAGCTGACTCCTCCAGAGCCAATGGAAATTTAAAAAGGGCTGGTTCTCGGGCTCCTGAGTGGGCTCTGGCTCTGGGCTCTCCTTCCTCCAGCATGCCTAGGTGATGCAGCTGCAGCTGCCTTCGTTTCCCAACGGACAGTATTGTGGGTGGGCAGGAACTCCAGGCACAGCCTAGGATCAGGCTGGCCTGGCAGAGGGTGGCAGGGTTGTTCTTTGGGTGTTCTAGAGGGAACAGGCTCTGAGGCAGAAGCCTGCCATTCTTCCAAAAGTATGTCGTTTTTGTATCATAATGTTTTAGTTTGTAGACTAACTCTGTAGAAATACGATAACAGCTAACAGGGAAAAGCTAGGAGAACTCAGGTGTTAAGAGTTTGGCCTTAATTGATAGGCTTAAGTGATTAAAGCTGTGACTTGATAGGCTTAAGTTACTGCTTTTGGATAAAGACTCCCCTCCTTGATCACCAAACCTTTGCCTCCAGAATTTTTGCCTAGGGGGCAGCTGCTGTTGAGTAACAGC
This sequence comes from Macrotus californicus, assembly GCA_007922815.1. Lineage (NCBI taxonomy): Eukaryota > Metazoa > Chordata > Mammalia > Chiroptera > Phyllostomidae > Macrotus > Macrotus californicus. Next base: position 12,498 of record VMDR010010705.1, on the reverse strand, counting down.
AACATCTTAAAAGATGTGTGTGTGTGCTTTCAGTATTTCTCAGAAGCTCTGTTTCCTCCCCCTTTGTCTTTTGGACATCAGGGTAGATATTCATAAATTCAAAATATATCCATGTCCAAAAAAAAAGATTTATAAAAAGGTTACAAACACATTTTTAAAATTTCAGTGGTAAACAAGGGCTCTGCTCACTTTGGGCAGGAAGGGTTCATTGTTCAGTGGTATGTATTACTAAATAATCTCATTTCTGGTTCAATATTATATAGGCAAAACTATGAGAAAGACTGTAACCATTATTTCAATGGGTGTCTAGAGAATATGAGTGATGGAGCCCATTAACCACTGATAAATGTCCACCCAGTGCCAGACACTGTGTTCAAAACAGGCTGTGTGGGCTGCATGCAGCCCCCACACACAGGATGGGTGATCCGAGAGTCAGTTATGTATGAGCTTCCAGTGTGAGAGAAGCCTCTCCTTGGTCAGGAGAGCCTGGTTATGACGATTCAGCCTTTCTGAGCAAAGCCTCCCGAGAGACCTGGAAGGGGGGCCTTAATGTGAGGGCCTCTCCGGACTCTGGCCCACCTTGCTGAACCCCAACTGCCAGGTTGTGGCGGCTGAGTCACAGCCTTGGGGTACTGCCCCGCATTCGGACACAGCCCACGCCACACACGCTTCCCATTTTCCAGTGCCTTCAAGGAGCTTCAAGGACCTCTGACTGGCCTTCCGCAATTAGTCCTATGAAACCCTTAAGCTCCAATTCACCTTGCTTCCAAGATGCCGACCTCACATCAAGGAAAATCGTCTTTTCAGTTGAATTAGCCTGTTTTGTGAACAGGAGAAAAATGACTTGCCCCAGTGGAGGCTAATTCCCACAGTTGCTTTTGTTGTTAGAGCAAAACAAGCCGGGAAACAAATAGAGTTCTTGTCCTGCTGCGCATTTTGAAAGCCTTTTTCCTGTTGTCACCTTTAGTCCTTAGATATCAGTATGTTTAGCTGTATCCTCACTCCACTTTTTTCAGACGTGCTTTCCCTGTATGGTTTTTTCGGACCTTTCCGGCCTAAATTGACCTTTCCCTCCAAGGTGACTTAAACGTGGCCCTAAATGCGCTGACACTCTCCACACCATGAGGTGTGTTGAAGAGAAAAGAGGGTCCCGGCTTTCCTTTCCTCCAGCTGGGTGGGTTCTGGGACCTACTGAATATTGCTGAAGTCACTGTGAGTTTCTGGATCGAGGCCGTGAGCGTGCCCCCTTCCCTCTCCTTACTCTCAGACAGCTGAAGGAAAGGAAGAAGATGCTGTGCTGTGCTGTGAGGAGCCTGGAGCACGCGGCGGGCCCAAGACAGGGAGATGTCACGGGCAACAAGGGTGGCCGAGGAGCAGGCGGGAGCCAGCTCTCTGTGGGACCCTTCCTAAAGCCCGTGGACAAGGCCAGGCCCCAGCTGAGTACCCCACAGTGACCCAGGCGATGCCCCTGGAGCAGGAGAGAGGACTGGGGTCCCTGTCCGAACTGCCCTCTCAGCTGTGAGGGGTAACCGCTCTGCTGTTGTAAGCCATCACATTGTGGCGTAGGTTAAGTCACCCCAAAAAATTAATCTGAACTCTCTCCTCAGAACTCATACTGCCCCCAGGATTAATTTGACAATTAATAATTTACGGATTCGTGACTTGGCCTTCATTCTTGGCTTAAATTTCTATTTAAATATTTTATTGGTATTCAACTTCAGTGATTCTATCGTCTTTCCAAACTACATTTCAAGTTTTCAGTACCTGCAAATAGTTCTATGATTCTTTATATTTCCTACAGTGTCTTAAAATGATACTTTCAGTGAGCTCTCTTTCTTAAAACTATTTTTATTGAATGATTGGGCTTGCATTGATTAATAAAATTCTATAGGTTCCGGCTGTATAATTCTATAACACATCATCTGTGTATTGTGTTGTGTGTTCACCACCCGAGTCCAAGTCTCCTTCCATCTCCATTTATCCCCCTTTAGCCTTTTCTACCTCTCCTTTTCCTCTGGTGGTTTTTACTTATTAGAAAATCAATCTCGGGAAAACACTTATGTCTGTCTTACAAACTCATGTGTATAAAATAATGCTATAGAATTCTACTTTTGGGAGATATATAGTAAGCTGTCATTGAATAAAAAGTGTGTGACAGGTTCTTAGAGAGGTGTGAAAATGAGAATGTGGGTGTGGGTTACCAATGAAAATAATATGCAATTTAAAAAAATATTGGAGGAAAACATTCTATCAGTCTGTAGTATACGAAGTGCTACAAGTAAAGGTGAGAATTTTCTACTGATAATTAGTAGAAAATGAACAATGAACAACCCAAAGCTACACATACAAGTCATAGGATGTGGTAGGCACAACTCTGCAGTGGCTCCAAGATTCCCAACCCCCCATCACAGGTCACACGCCCTGGCCCCCCTTGAATGCAGGCAGGCTTATGAATATGATGGGGTGGTCACTACCTTCATTAGATTACATGTGATAAGACTGCACTAAGCAGACTGCCGGGAAACATTCCCAGGAAGGAAGATGCCCTCATGCCTGTTTGGGAGAAACAAGCAGCCCCATTGTGAATGGACTGCCTGTGGAGAGGAACAACCTTTGGGAGCAACCCTGTGGAACTGAATTCTGCCAACAACCAGTGACTTGGGAGGAGCCCCAAAGCCTCAGATGCAGCTGCGGCCAGCACCTTGACAGCAGCCTGTGAGCCCTGAGGATTTCTGACCCGGGTCTGACCCAGAGCTTCTGACCCATGGAAGCTGTGCAATCATGCATTTGTGTTAACAACTAAGCTTGTTGGAATTTATTGTGCATCAGTAGAAAACTGACACAGGGGGCCCATCTGATGGGACTCTAGTCACATTATAAGAAAATAATTCTGTTCTTGAACAAGGTCAGGAGTGAATATGAAAGGAAAATAAAGTGCTCAGTCATCTCTGAATATTAAAAAGAATGGATCAAAAGTTCCAGAGCTACTCAGAAGGCTGTATCATTTCTAAATTGGGACATCAGACCAACTCACAGTCATTTGCTCTCTTTCTCTGGAAGGAAGAAAGATACACACACACACGTGAATTTATATACAGATGCAGTCACATGTGTGTACATGTATATACATGCATTTATAGTGTGTGTATATATGCAATCATATTTTTAATTAAGTAACGAATTTAAGCAATGAGTGCAAGACCCTCGACATCAGGGTTGGAAGTCCTCTACCGCACCCCAGGAGATAAATCATAATCAGCCTAAGCCAGTGAGTATAATATTATTGTCCTTAGTAACGCTGTGTTGAAGGGGCAGCAGAGCTAATGAGATAAAAGAGCAAATGGGCTATGAGGGGCCGCTGTCACCAACAAGACAAAGAGCCTTCAGGAGAGAAAGGTTTGCCCACCCCTTGGACGCCTCCTGCCCTGAATGCAGCCCGGATGCCAGGACTGGCAGCGAGAACGAACGATTAGGTGGAGAGTGGCCAGCTTTCCTGACCACAGCCAAGGAGAACAAAAAAGCAACCTGGGTTCATGGCTCGGGCTCTGAGAGGCTCCTTTCAGACCCATGTTAGACAGCGATGGCTTTAGTGACACCACCCTTCTGGGGACATCTAGTTCATGGCAGCTGGACGCGTTCCTGTCAGGTCTGGCACTTTCTGTGCCCTGCCTTAGTTTGATAAAAGGCTTACTCTGTGCCTTGGAACCCCCATGTGTCTCCACACGGGATTCTCCTTCTATGTCCTAATTTAATGACTCGTGTTTGCTCTGAGGATTCAATGCACTGTCTAAGGCCTTTTGTAATCTGGGCCTTAAATAACTCCAACTTACCTTTCAATAGCTTCCGCTGCCCAAACTCTACCATCTTGAATTCTTGGGATTTCCCCAAAATCAGTTGTCTTAGGAGCCTCTTTGACTATACCTCTGATTATTTTCTCTTTCTTTTATTTTCCTTTCCCTTTCCTGCTTTCTTTTTTCTTTTAACATTTAGAATAGCATTGCCTGTATCTTCCGCTGCCTAATCCTTGCCTGAGTTTCTGTGTGCCCTTTTCTCTAGAAAATTCTCCTTGATTGCCCCCCTTCAAGAGCTTCTTCTCTGGCTCCCACAGCATCGTGTGTATACCCTTATCCCACCTCCCTGGGGATTATGCTGTAATTATCTGTTTTATTTCCATTACTCAGCTCCCTAAATGCTGGACGCTGCCTGGTTCACATTCACATCCCATGTGCCTCGGTACCCAGCTCACACTGGTTGCAGAAATGAATGAGAGAATGACACTCAAAAGCAACAAAAGGCTGTTCTTTGAAAGAGAACCACCTCCTGGAGTGTCGTCCACTGCCTGCCTCCCCAGAGATGATGTGATGTTATTGGTCGCAGCTCTTTTTCAGCATATTTCGCAATCTATGCAAGTTGCTCCTGGACCCTGATGGTGGCGTTCTGTGCTCACTGTCCCGCACCAAGCTGCTCTACTTCAACTGTGTACCTACTTCATCCACAGAGAGCTTTCGCCTTCAAACAGCTGAATATTATCCCATTCCGTGGGTGTTCGTTCAACCAGGCATTTACCAGGTCTCCACTGACTGCATTTATATTGTTGTGATCCTTTCCATTTACAAACAATTCAAAAATTAATATTATTAAACAAGGGTCTATGGTACATACAATTTTGGAAATAATATTTCTTCACCAAAAGACAGTGAAACGCCACCTTATACCTGTGAGAATAGCCATCGTCAACAAGACAAGAAATAACAAGTGTTGGAGAGGTTATCGAGAAAAAGGAACCCTCATTCACCGCTGGTGGGAATGTAAACTGGTGCAGCCACTACGGAAAACGGTATGGAGGTTCCTCAAAAAAAATTCAGAATAAAGTTGCCATAGGACCCAGCAACCCCTCTTCTGGGTATCTACCTGAGAAAGTGGAAAACATTTATTTGCAAAGACATATGCACCCCATGTGCATTGCAGCATTAAGCACAGTGGCCAAGACCTGGGGACAAGCAGAGTGCCCTTCGACAGAAGACTGGGTGAAGATGATGGGGTGCATGTGCACAATGGGGTATTGCTCAGCCATAACAAAAGATAAAGTAGTGCCATTTGCAATGACTTGGATGGACCTGGAGAATGTCATGCCAAGTGAAATAAGTCAAAGTCAAGAACCCCATGATTTCACTCCCACGTGGGATGGAAAACAGGAACTCAGACAAGGACAGCAGTGTGGTGGTTACCAAAGGAAAGGGGGGTGGGAGGCATAGTGAAGGACAAAGGGACCAACCTATATGGTGACAGGAAGAGGTTTGACTGGGGTAGTGCACACACAATACAATGTATACATGGCGTGTTATAGAACTGTACACCTGAGACTTGTATAATTTTGTTAATGTCATCTCAATAAATTTATTTTTAAGAAGATATTTGTGTTTTAAACATTGATAGGCACTGCCCCATTGTATTTCCTTAAAGTTGTCTTTGATGACCTTCTCCCCAATGACAAGACGGCCTGTTTCCTTGTGTTAATGCCAGCTAGTCAAAGTCAGGGTCTCTGTCGATCAGACAGCTGCAAAAAGGCACACATTTCAAGTTTAATTGTATTTCTTTTGTTATAAGTCAGGACGAGCAATCTTTCCATGTCAAAGTGTGATATACAAATGTCGCAAACAACAAAATCCGAGTTGGCTAGTTCAAACAGAAAAAACAAATCTTCTAAAGGTTATTGGGATTGTTGGAGAAACAGACTCAAGGATGAACCCAGAATGCCAAAACCCAGGCAGTCCCCTGGCCTGACACAGGTCTCACTGGTGCCACCTCCCTCCAACCTGCAATGTCAAGGGCATGACACCCCCCACACACCACCGCACCCTCCTCGATGCTGCCTCTGCCTCAGGGACTCACTCTTGTCACTGAGGCCACCACCTGCACCAGCCAAACGGGAGCCCTCTCTGCTCAGCTCTGAATCACTCACCACCCGGCGTGTCCAAGGCTGGGGCACGGGCCTGGGTCATGGCTGGGTATTGAGTTATAACCTCAACAGGGGAAGGGGGGTTCATAAAGTGAAAATTTCCCCACTACAGAAATGTCTTCTGCATGTGATAAGAAGCCCTGAGTATGTCACATACACACTTCAGTCTTCCCCACCTTTGACAGGCAACCTTTCTTCATACTTATTCTTTGAAACAAAAGCAGATATCTGCTCATTTCGACTGTAGTCACCCCCCTCCAACCCCAGAAAGACTATTGTCTCATTAGAAGGGAAGGTTGGGTCCCTAACTTGTTTGGATGCATTCTAAAGCCCTGGGAAAGGAACTAGTAATATGCTCATTTTTTCATGTCTTTTGATAAAATTTGCTAAATTAAGTTATTTTAACTGGAGCTACTTAATCTGATCATTAATTTACACTCCAGCTTCTCTTGCATCCCATTTTCCCACGTGTTAGCACGTGGTGAATGTGCTGTGGACCCTCCTCTGAGGAAGTTAAGGATACACTTAGTTAGATTTGTTACAACAGAGTAGAGTGTTTTGCAGGCCCTTTGGTACAGAGACAGGTTGTTGCTAGCCACTCAGCTTAGAAGTGGCTATTCAGTCCATCTGCTATGTGACCCAGCACTGAGGGAGTCACCTCCCGGTCATCTCGACAGAAAGGTGAAGGATGAAAACCAAATCTTGATACCCTATTGTGACGTGGCACCTGAGTAAGTTGATAGGGAGGGAAAGGGATGCCTTTGCCAGGCCAAAGGTGTTGTGGAGTGAATTGTGTTCCCAAAAATCGATGTGTAGGGAAGCTCTAACCCCCAGCACCTTCTAAAGTGACTGTATATGGAGACAGGATCTTTAAAGCAATGAGTAAAGTTACATGAGGTCACATGGGTGGGCCCAGGATCTAAGGTGACTAGTCTAGGACATAGTCCAACATGGGGCCCTTATTAGAAGAGAAGGAGACGCCAAAGATGTTACTGTGCAGAGATAGGGCCGTGTGGGAACTCAGAGAAGGCAGCATCTGCAGACCATGAGGCCTCTGGAGAGACCAACCTGCTGACAGACACCACATGCCACTGTCGATGTCCTTTTAGGTCATAACTGATCCCAGGGCACCTCTGTCTTGTGACATCGCCACCCAAGATTACTTGTTATGGAGTCAGATTAGCCATTCTCTTAAAAAACCGGCTCCTGCTGTTGAGCACGAAATCTTCCTGGGAACTCGAGAATAATCACGAATCACTCTACACTTCCATTTCCTTTCCTATAAAGTAGGGAAATAGTACATATCTGCCAGTGTTGTAAAGACAAAAATGAAAGTTCTGGGATATGACAAGCTATAAAACAGAGTATGTGAGTGTTTGGTGTAGGGACTTTAGTTGCTGCTGCTGTCATTTTTATTATAGAGTTCACAAAGTAATATTTTTTGAGATAGCTTTGTGCATCGTATACCCAGGAGGAGCTGTGCCTCGTGCACTGGAGATTGGAGAGGATACCACTGAGTCACTGTCATCGGTTAGGGGACAGATTTCACTGGGGATACTCATAAGGTATGTCATCACCAGAAAGAAAGGCACAGGCCCCCCAGCACATCCCTTGTGACACAGAGACCCCTGCTGGGGGCAGGGTACTCCACCAAATGCATCCTTAAAGTGGCACTTACGGCTGTGAATGCACAGTGCAGGTTTACCACTCAGGGGAGGGCCCTACCCCATCGCTGATAAAGAACAACCTCTTTGGTGGAACAATAGAAGACTGCTTATCGACAGGAAGCTGGGATTTGGGGAGGGTGGCTACCTGCAGGAGTGGTAGAGGATAATCAGGGCCCAGTACGCAGGGACCTTGGTGCCCAGGGAGAGCTAGATTTAGGCATATCCCCTCTCTGAGGGAGAGGGAAGCAGACTGAGAGGCGGCATAGAGAGCTGTGTGAAGTGTATTCTAGAAAGCGTTGGATCCCTGCACTGTATGTCGATGGCCACTGCCCCTCGCCCACTCTCAGAGAAGATGAGAGAGGCCAGGACTGAGGGGCTTGGTCTTGGGTCAGCAGACAGGATGGTGTGGACACCCAGGATGGATACATGACTTGTGGGGCCCAGAGCAAAATTGAAACTGAAATGCAGGCCCACCATTTAAGAATTACTAATTTCAAGGTGACTTCAGTAGACAATGAGACCGATTGTGAGGCCTTTCTCAGGGCTCAGTGTGGCTGTGCAAGTCGGTTCTGCCCCCTTAGAGCCAGCCGTGCGGGTCCTTACCGAAAACAGGATGATCAGCGTCCATACACCACTGAGTGCCACATGCTGAGAACCTTTTGCTAATGGGCCGTTGCCTTTGCTCTCCAGATTGGAAATTAAAGAAATATTTTCAGGTGTATATGACCAGACCAAGGGTCCACAAACACGTACTATTTAAAATTAACGTTCAAGTGAAGCCCAAAGTCAAGAAAGTTCCATGTATGTGCTCAGAGTGATTAAACTTTTTATTTTATTTTATTTTTTTAGTCCTCAGTTGAGGACATTTTTTCATAGCTTTTAGAGAGAGAGGATGAGGATGCAGGAGAGAAAGAGCAACGTCAAGTGAGAGAGAAGCATCGATGGGTTGCCTTCTTGTACCCGCCCCAACCCGGGACTGAACCCGCAACCTGGGCATGTGCCCTGAACTGAAATCAAACCTGCAACCCCTCAGTCTACAGGATGACTCTCCAACCAATGAGCCACACTGGCCAGTGCTAAAACAAACTTTTAGTCTCCATCATCTTAAACAGGAATAAACAACTAAAGATGACCAAACACCCAGGGAAAAGATATAATATGCAAAGAGAAACCAAAATAGAAGAAACATAATTTATAAGTAAAAAAAAAATCCAGAGAGAAGAAATTTCAATAGAAATATATCATAAACATCCCCAAATAAGAGATGATATTGCATCTATGAAAAATAAGATGAGCTATTATGAAAAGAAATATTTAGGAAAGAAAAAGAAGATCAGATTTTAAAACATGATAGAAGAAACGAAAGAAGTTTGGCAAATAAAGCTGAGAAAGATCTCAGAGAGGGTAGAGCAGAGGGACAAAGAGGTGACTGTAAGAGAAAAAAGATAACAATAAGTGATTAGTCCAGGAGACCCAACATCCAAGTAACAGAAAGACAGGACAGAGGAAACAGAGGAGGGAAAGCAGCAATGAAATAATTCAAAAATTAACTAAAACTGAAGGAAAATGAGGTCAAAGAATAAGACAAACAGTGTACTGAAGAGGGATGGAGAGATGAAGGAAGACACACATTTTCATGAGAGATTGGTCTACAGCAAATAGGTATTTTAACACAGTGGAGAGAGAAAGGTAATCTAATATACTTGAGGCCAAAGTGTGATTCACTTCTGTAGGTAAATTTTGATCCCTATCTTACCCATCATATTAAACTGTAAATTCCAAGTTGATTAGAGTTCTAAAGATTAAACTATAAAAATTTTTTCAAGCTTTATGAAAATTGAAAAATTATTCTGGTGATAGAAAAGGCCTCCGTGTGCATAAAATTTAATAATACAGAAAAAGACTGAAATTTTGACTACATAAAATGTATAAGAAAATTTATACACGATGAAAGTCACTACAAAATAAAAACAAACTACAGATGGGAGGAAATATGTGCAGTGCATCTTCCACAAATGTTTAATACCCTTACTATTAAAAGAACACCAATAAATCAGCCTAAAAGACCGAGACTCCACTGGAAAAAAATGCGGGATGAGATGCATTTGGAGCAACATACAGATGGATTGGGCTTAGCCTTAAAGACCGGGGTAATAAAGTGGAGTCTGCTGCAGTTTCTCGGTTTTCTTTGCTGAGCTGTAAACACCATAGATCTCAGCGTGCGGCTCCGGTAATAAGCTGCCACATGCACCTGAAATAAAAAGGAGGTATGGAACCATCAGCCGAGTGCCTGGCGCAGGGTCAGCCTGAGAAGTAAGCAGCAAGGCCTTTCGGATTGGGGGTCCGCAGAGGAGCACGGCTGCGGGACCCCAGCAGCCTCCAGACCTTTGAGGGCGGGAAGCACATTCTCCATCTCTGTGGCTGGGCAGGGATCCACAGGCAAGGACAAAAGAGCTGTTGTTGTCTTGGCAATGCTTTGAAAAAGACATTTTAGAAGTGCTGGCCCTTTTGTTGGCAGAGAAAGTCGACAGGGCAGGCCAGGACCATGGTGTGAGGCCGAGCGAGTCGGCCCCAACAAGCTGGCAAAGGGAATACACAGGGCTGTCGCCACGGCGGTGGCCACGGAGCTGGGAAGGGTGGTCCAAGAACCTGCTGTGGCGCCTGGAAGACGGTCGCTGAGCCTCGCCACCACTGTGGTGTCCTCTCCAGGACCTCAGTGAACTTGGCAGAGATGGCTCCCAAATGTGCAGGACTCGGGGCAAAATGCATCCGTGGGACCCCTGGCTCAAGGAGAAGGAACACATTCCCTTATAATTCTCTCGACTAGTCACATCTTTTATATTTGCTATGTAATGCTCTGAGTAAAGAAAAAGAAGTCTAATTATTAGAAAGACTGTTACCGTTCATCTTTGTAATGTGCAATACCAGGTTAGATGCCAATAAATATTAGAACATTTAACTCATATGCAGGATCCCCAAAATGACACAATGTGTACTTGGTCGCTTATACACACATAGGTATTTGTTACAATGTAAGTGGAGTGCTCTCCCCCCCCTTCCTCTCTCTAAAAGCAATAATAAAAAGAAAATAAGTGGAAATGCCGCACAAAAGTAACTCAGCTGTTCCAGTTGCCTCTTGACACTTGTACATTCTCCCAGCATTCTCTGCTTTCAGCTTGCTGAGGAGCAAGGAAGGACTGAAGGAAAAGGAAAGGAAAGGTGGCCCCCTGTCACCTTCAGTGTCGGGGATGCATGAGGATTCCATAGGTTACATGTATTGATTTCAAAGGGGGTGCATTTTATCACCCAGCGTCTATTAATGAAGATTACTTGGTAGATTAATCTTTAAAGGTTTATAATGTACTCACAGTAAATTAACATTACATTTCAGCATCTAATTCTTTTCTTGAATAGATATGAGCCACAAAACCTTAAATAAAAACATGTTAACATGCCCTCCAAAGTTACTCATGGGTAGAGTTAAATATGTGGATGTATGTTTCATGTAATGTATATGAGACTGAGTTGAGTACTAAAAATAATGGACATTCTAGGTACACACGTGGACACACATACACACTCATGTACTTTTCTCCAAAACTAAAAAGAATGCATTTTGAAAGACTAAATTCCTCATAGGTTCACAGGGCTAAAATTTATCTTCTGTTTATGATTATTATATGTATTATCCATATAGTACTGTCATTTCTTTGCAGAATATTTTATTTTTGGTAAAGACTACATAATATAACAAAACTAGAAACTATCAAGAACATGCTTTAAAGTTAAGTAAGCATTTTTACTTTGAAATATGATCAGAAATAGCTCTTTAAATATATAGCAAAGATACTTTAAATGAGCTCCTTTCTCATTTTAAAAGCTCCAGTATTTTGCCATTTTTGGAGAATTTTCAAATAACCAATGTGCCCATCAGTGGCCTCAGACTACCTGGGTTTCCCATTTCAGCAAAGCCTTTCGGGTCGGAGTAGTGGGAGATCAGGTGTCAGGCTCCTCCGGGAACTGATACCCTAGGTTTCACTTCTCTCAGCAGCTCTGGCTTGTAGAGGGGAAGAAGGGCAGCATCTTCTGTGCACGAAGAAAGAGAAAGGCCAAAGAGGACATGGACTCCTTCCAATCTGCCCTTGTTTGAATTTGCTTTCTTCCACAATTTCAGCTGTTCCACTAACTCGACATACCTTCCATTAGACTTCGTGCTTGGCTGGGTGAGCATCTGTGCGCTGGGAGTTACTGTTTATTTGACCGAAGTAGACAATATTTTTTTCTCTAAAATGTGACTCTCCCACAGTTCCAAATAGAGTCTGGCCCTGAATATGTATAGTTGAGTGTGTGTGTGATATATGTATGCACATTTACTAAAAATGTGTGTACACATTTGTAACACGAGCAATTACTGATTACTCTCTATAAAGTAGAATCTGTACCTTAATTGCCTGCTACCAGTTTTAAGGAAAGTAAATGCAAAATTATTTTATCAAAATTATAATATTCAACTTTCAATATCACATATATTCCCCACATAGCTATACTGCTATATTCTGCATTTGTGTATGTATGAACTTGAAATATAAAGTGGTATTTTTCTCTATATTCCCATCTAATGGGGAATTTCATCAACATTGTACTATATTATAATAATTTCACACCACTAGACATCAGCTTTTAGTATTATTTCCAGTTATCTGTTTAATATCCTTTATTGATCTGAATTATAATTAATCATCTAAAACACTTCAAAAATATTTTGACTAGAGTATTTTCCTCAACTCTAATTTGTATGCAAAAAGAATATTCACAAACTTTCCCCAGGAACAAAACCACAGTGCCCCAGGCAGTGGGAGCACATGACACAGT
>VMDR010010704.1:0-30138 GCA_007922815.1 Macrotus californicus | reverse complement strand
TTTTCCAACTTAAGAAATATACAGAACAAGCCCATTTAAGTATTTAGTAGTAAAGGAAATGGGTTCATTTAAGAGGAATGAGGGAGACCATATATGTATGTGGAAAATAATTGCATATCCAACCTAAATTAGAGTCTCAGCAGAATGTTCAGATATAAACCCTTTCCTCTGTAAACGCTTTCCAGTACCTATTTTGCTGATGCTCTTAAGAGCTTTGATGATAATAAAGTAAAATATCAATGTTCAGATTCCCAAAGCACAGATCACTCTAATCATAAGTAAAAAGATGTAGACAATGGTTATGGCCCTTAGTTTAAAGTGTGCATTAGTCAGAACTGGATTGCGTGGGCAAGAGACGCCATTCGGCAATCCCTCCGGTTAGGTGCCTTGCCTCCTACCCCTTCTTTCTGAGCCCCTCTTACTTTATGCAGGCCAGGGCAGCGGCACCAAAGGTTCTGCCGGCCCTATGGTGGCATGGAAAGTGAGGAAGATTTCTTTCTTGCTGCTGCCTCATTGCCCTAATTATTCAGGAACTCAGGTTCCAAGCCTGAGACTTAAAAAAGACATAGAAAATCTTAAAATGTAAACCATCCTTTCCCCCCTTTTGTCTTTCCAGTGGCAGAAGCTTCCATTAAATTATTGTGCAGTAATATGCATTTTAAGAAAGGGAGAAATATTTGGAGATTTAGAACTCATTAGTTTGACCATGAATTGGCCTGTAGTTCTGTATTCTTAAGGCAAAGATAGATGGATTGTGGTAGGCCAGAATGGAAGTGGACCTTCTCTTGCCTAAACCCCCAATTTATAATGAATAATACTAGGAGAACTGCCCAGGTTCTGTGGCATTCTACCAGAAGCCAAAAAATTTAGAAAGATTTTATCCTAATATTGCTTTCCCTTAACTTGAACAATTCCTTAGAGTCTTCGTTCAGTCTTCGCTTTTCTATTTTTGTTGTTCATCAGTTCATCGCTTGCAAATGAATGGCAAGTCCCCAGATACCTCTTCTGTGTGCATTGTTCTCCTGGTGCTTTGGATGTGGTAGCATTTGGTCCCTAAGAATGATGTTTTTTAGATGGTTAGAAAACTCCTCAGGAGAGAAGAATGCAGTGTTGCTCACAAGGTAGCTAAACTGTTTAAGCACACGGTCCCTCCAATTCTTACCTCTTTTCTACAGTCTGCATGGTAAGAGTTGACCCCTACGACTCCACCATTGTGCATGTGTCCCTAAAGAAATACCTGAGACACTGCCCCCTAAAGTTTGGGAACTGGTAGAATTTGTATTGCTTCTTTGTATTTGCTTGGTTCAATTCACGTTATTCCCTTAGACAAAAGTTCTTTAAAGCGTGTCCTACCTAGTTGGCCGTGTCTGTAGAGACTGCTGTCTGAGTTCGCTGTCTGTCTTCCTTCTTAATGGGATATTTTAATTTAGGGTTTATTTTTAGCCTATAAAATAATGTTCAGGAAAATGAGGTTTTGAATTTTCCTTTTGATGAGCGGTCATTGAACTGGATATAAATATTCTCAGTTCTCCTCTTGCACATTTTTTTTTTTTTTGAGAGAGAGAGAGATCTCACTAGTTAAGGAAACTTTAAAGGTTTTGAGGTCTCTCTCTAAATCTTCGAAAATGATTTAGAAAAATTTACCAAATGCGATAGGATTAAGAAGGAGACATCTGGCCATCTGCTTGTACAGGAGAAAAATCTACAGAGGAAAGAGAGAAAAAAACTGGCCGCTATAGCAGCTTAGACCAGAGAAGTATTCTCTGCATATCTCAGAGATTATCCAGACCGGCAATGTGATTGCCACCTTCCATACGAATTTCAGCCCCTGCAATATAGTTTCAGGGGAGGATTCTCAGTTCATTTCACCTTGCTGCTGTTTGTGACCGTCCATCTGTGTATTTGTAATGTCGTTCATAATCTCCTTCTAGTGGTAATTGTCTAAGATTATACTCTGTATGACTTTGTTTTCTAGGCTTCGGGAGCAAGTTCTGCTTGAACCTAGCTGACCGTATGGAACCCATTGACATTCCAAAACAATATATACACATAACTATGTATCTGTGTGTGTGGGTGTGTGTATATATGTATATGTATGTGTGTATATATATGTATATGTATATACACACACACACATAATCAGCCAAAATCAGAGAAAAGGAACAGGGATTTAATACCTTTTTTACGCTTATTTTTGTCAAACATGTACTCCTTTCATACGGGTGGCTTTTACAAGGCAACTGCCGTCATTTAATGTTTTCAATTGTAATTGTCTTAATGGAAATGTTAAGATTCATATCTGATTAACATTTTTAATAACTTAGAGGAGATTTTTAACTTTAGTTATTTAAATTAGGTAAAATTATTGTACGGCATTCTCTGTCTAAAGTTTGTCAGGGGTGACTTCCCTGATGTGTACATAAAATCAAGGTCCTGTTTCACTGCAGCATAAGTACTAGTGGGACGAGACTAGGCATATGCTGTCAGAGAAATAAGGAATTACTCCAATCAGTTTTCCCCAATCAAATAAGCCATGTCGTTTTTATTTTTAAGAACATACAAGTGGGCCCAATATGGGAAGTTTCATAACCGCTCACTCATGCATTTGTCAGCCAACATTAAAAAGTAACCAACTCCTCAGGTATTTGTAGTTTACCCTAATGCTTCTATAAGAGAGTAGGTGAAAACGAAAAGGGTAGATAATCTTTCTTATGCAAACTTTTTTCTTGTGGTTTGTCTTTCATTTTTGACTTTAGTAGCATCTTTCACACATTTTGTGCCTGATTTGAAAGGAAGCGGGAGCACCCAATGAGTATATAGCCTTTCAGTTTTTGTATATTGATCTGCCGATAAAGTTGGGCTGGATAAGGGAGAGAGATATGCAAAACAGAGCATTGACAAGTCCAGTTGTGGGCTTCCGCTCCAGAAGGACACGAGCAGGTTAGGGCTGAAGAACCGTTTTATTCAGACACTCGCTATGAAATCTGAAAACACACTGGCAGGTGCTCCTCTCCTTGGCAGTTCATGAAGTATCCAGACTTCTACAATGTTTAACTGAAGAATTGATCAGTGTTCTGATTCTCAAGTGTTGAACTTTTTGATTTGTTTGTTTGTTTGGGGCTGGGTTATGGGGTAGTTTTTTTTTTTAACTATTATTCCTGAAGCTTACCAGATATGAATGGCTAATATTCCATTGTTCTGCTTATTGTAATGGTGAATGCTTTAAGAAAAAAAGTGTAATTTGCTAAGAATAATTCATGATCTGTTTATGCGATAACTCCTTTTTGTTACAATTTTTTTAAAAAAAGGCTATTTTTGTTAATGTAAAGTAAATATTTCAGAGCAAATTTTTTAAACTTATTGCACTAAATACAGGCTCTGTACAAAAAAAAGCCTCAGCATTTTATCATTCCATGGAAGGACACTCTTTTGAAAGAAAGCATTGCTTCCTACCAGAATGAGACAGCGAATTAGACCAGTATTAGGGAAATGCATACAATTAAAGTCAGTAGGGCTTACTGAGCAGCTGTTTGCTAATGTGCTTCCTTTCAAAGGGTTGGACCTTGAAATTGCTGCAAAAGGTAAATTGTATTTTTTTTTAAGTATTCGTGTTCTTTGGCTAGGCTAAAATTTGCTAAATGCCTTGGTTTCTTTTCAAAGCTCATGTAATATTTCTGACTTCTCAGAATACCTGCAATAAGAGTCTGAATTTTTTTTTTTTAAAGAAAACACAGTTAATAGCTCATGTCTTGGCAAAATCTGGGAAACCAACATTGTGAAAGTAGCTATTTTGAAACAATAATTCTCCAGAAATTAACATCTAACACTGACAAACTATGTCATTGGACTCTTTTATATCAGTTGAAGGGAAATAAATATAATTATGGAACTAACAATTATCCAAATAGGTGAGAGAGCAAATCATGTGAGAAAATTCAGAATACCCTCTGTTCCGTAGACACACAGATTTTGGACATTAAGAACCATTGGGAACTAAATTTAGGATTGGCAAAAATCTGGAAGATGGGTATCAAAACAGAAGACATTCCAGGAGCTAGCTCTTTTAGGACGTGTCCCTCCAAAGTGACCTGATGGAAGTCCTGAATCTGGAAATTAGGTCCTACTCACTCGGACAAGCCCACATCATGGACTCGTGCTGCTCCCTGTCCCATGTGCTCACAATCTCAACTATTTGGAAGCCACCAGGAATGCTTTCTAATTATCATTTGCAACTAGAACTGTAATCAGAAAGAAATTTTGTATTTTTGTATAACTCGATTGTGTGCCATTTTATATAACAGGTCCTGTTTTACAAATAAATTTTGTTTTACTAACATTGTGTTTAGAAACTATGATCTATGTGTAACCATGTCATTTGAGTTCCAAATTAATTGCCAGGCTGTTTCCCCGGAGTAAACTTGTGTGCCATATCGGTAGATGTATGCAGATACGCATACGTTACACAGGCACACACGGAGAGATATTTGATATATGTAATATCACTCATGTGAGCTGCATTCTCTGATTCGTTTTATAAAGCCTCACACAGCCATATTTAAATGCTTTGAGGTTATGTTTGGATACTCCTGCTGCTTCTTTCATCCATTGCAAGTCATCCCTCAGCTAGCTGTGGGCTGCCCGCCTTGCTGCTGTTCACTCACTGCCTCCATCTTCTGCCCAAATGAGAAGAATAGATGAAAAACAAAAATTATCTGTGAAATGGGGCTACCTGAGTAATTTTATAAACCGTTGACTCTGTGTTGTGGTTTTGTGTCGTTTTCTGTGGTGGATCTTCACAGCTGCATTCAGGACTCACCGTAACGTCCTCTGCTGTAAGTCATGTCCGTGGTGACCACGGTATCACTGTGGTCTGTGCCATCAGATAATTAAGGCTCTGGTGCATGATTTGGAGTTCCCACACTCCTGCCTCAAGAGTGAGCTCTGCTGTCATATAATATGGAAGGGGAAAGGTTACGTTTCTGTATACATTTAAGAGATCCATCTTTTATGGGAAGCTTACCAGTGCTTCCGGTAAACATTAGAAATTTAGGGCATTGAAATTGTATAATCCTTGCATGGATGAGCAGAGCTCAGAGCAGGTTGTTGCTTTAAACCATTTAATGCAATGCTTAACATTTATTGTGAAAACTTTTATGCTATCCTATAGAATAATTAAGTCCTAAGTTACGGCAGTGTAAGTGGCTTAGCTGTGTGTTGGTCCTAACCTTTTTCCATCGTGGTTAAGGAAGAGGCCGTCACTGAGTCTATTCAGAAATTATGCTGGAAGTAAGTTTTTCCTTTGTAGAGATGCTTTTGTACTCTTACTTTTTTCTTTCTTTCTTCCTTTTTTTTTTTTTTCAGCAAAGGGCATTGCTGCCAATTCCCAATACCACTGGCCCTGGTATCTGCCAAGGGCTCCCTTGTCTTCCTAGGGCAGTTATAGGAGCAGTGAGGAAGTGGCCCCTTCCTCTGCCCTGGTCCTGAGCTGCTTTAAACAAGAGTAATACTTCTCTCACCCCTTCCTCAGAACAGCTAAGGGAACTACAGGCACCAAATACTTGTGAGGCCATATCATTGCCCCTGAGGCTTCAACCATTTCCAAGATGCACCACTGCTAGCTACTAAAGGCCATTTCGGGAGGTAGCCCTCCCTCCTCTGCAGAGTCGAATTCTGGGATCAGCTCCCAAACTGGAGCTGCCAATTATAATGACCTGAACATTATTTTATTTTTGGTCAGTAACCTTCTCATTTGAATTCTGGGACTTTCCAGTAGCCTTAACATAGCCTCTGAGAAGTTATCTTCAGAAAGGTCTTTAAGCTTTCACTTTTCAGTAAGTAAGTTCTCCACTGCTTTTTCACTGCAACTTAAAATCATCCCAGGGCTGGAGGCTTATCATTGTATCTGCCACAGTTAATTTCTGTGCTGTTTTCATATATTCCATCTGACAGACAGGAGTGCACTGTAATGGCTTGCCTAGAGTTAAGATGTGGTCCTTGAATACATATTGGAAAATTGTGGGTTCATAAGTAAATGCATAAAGCAGAGGTTTGTGTATTATATATTCATAGCATAGAATGCCTTTTGCTTTAAATGCATATTCATGTACTTGGTGTACTAAGGATGCATGTTAGCCCTTTTGAAAAGTAGGCACCATTCAGATACAGTGGCTGCTTTTGGAATTAGCTCATCTTTGTTCAGTGGCATGCAGCCCACATTCTGAAAGAGCAGTCTCAACTGTGCCAAGAGAAAATCCGAAGCTAACAAACTTACCAACAAAATGGAAAGCTAAACATGTTGTATAGCACATACCTTTAAAATAGTGTACTTGCTCCCATTCAGATTTCATAAATTGGAGCCAAATTTTTATTTTCCAAGAGGAAAATTTTAACCTAAGATTTAAATCTTTGAAAACACCTTTCTTTATAAAAAAAACTTTCAAGCAAAGTTCTTAAACTCAAGAATTTCTGTGGAAAACCTTTCTTTTCTGTAGACATCCCATCATACTGTCCCTCCTCATCTTGATTTTTAGGGGTGAAAACAGACAAAGGATGCTCCTGTTTCAGTATTACAGACAGTTACTTTTGTAAATCATGCGGGCAGGATTTCAGTTTGATATTTTAGGAAGGAATTCATCACTAAAATTGTGGAAAAGAGAAGAAATTGTTAGGGACCCAAATATTGGGCTATTTTATTCAGTTGTGCAACTTAAGTGATTTCCTGAGGGAGAAACACTCCATTCCGGGGAGTTCAGAGTAGTAAAGCTTTCAGGCTATTTGTAGTCTAGTTAAGATCGAGCTGGACATGAAAACCTTGTAATTTCCAAATGTTTCAGAAATGTTTCACTTTTATTTGCTAAAACCTGAATTTAATGTTTGATATTCAAAAGCAGGTTCTTCATCTTTTACAGGGACATGGGCCCCTTTGAAGAGCTTGTGAAAGCAATAGACCATCTCTCCAATGCACGTAGCCCATCTGTGAACATTTAAGATATGAGCAAGAATTTCAGGGCCCTCACACCGCCAGCTCTCACCCCGCTGTCCCCTCTGGGCCTAGTGAGCACAAGTCAAAGGCGTTTCTAAAGTTGGTTTGATAATGTGTTTTGAAATAAGGTGGTGATTAAGCCTCCACCGAAGATATTTTTAAGATGGTACTTACCAACGTCTGACCAGAAGTCGTTTTTATAACTAGAAGACTTTGATTTCGTGCTGGCTTTGGAAATAGAAACCACACTAATCTGAATGCATAACAAGATTGTCCACATTGAATCTTCCAGACAGTAGGGTTTCTGTCCTTGGAGGCGTGAGGGCGTATGTGTCTGGGCCGCAGAGGGGGATTTGGGGCAAGGTACCAAATTATTTGCAGTGGACAAGAAAATCCAAGAAGAAACGAATAGGAAATCCTGTAATTTTCCATCTACCAGAACACTCGGTATTTTTACACTGTAGCTCAGATATGAAATGTGGTGTAGTGTTATCAGTAGATTACCGTCTAAAAATATATCAGTTAGCATGATGAGAACAGTTGAAGATGATGATGAATTAGCAAACTCGGTGTAGTCTAGCAGTTGATAAAATTGTTGTAGTGGAAACTGGGGAGAGCAGATGCCAGGGGTAGAAATTCAAAAGGAGTTGTGTTTCTCTCCGCGTAAATCGAGGTGTTCCTGCGGTGGGTGTTTCTTGGTCACCACTAGAGCAGCCTTGGACTACTGCCGATGGGGCAGTGCTTCCACTCGCCACCCCCTCTTCTTTCTGTGGGGAGCACACGGATTTCTTCCTCTCTGGACCTTACTATTAGGAAAGGGTGCAGGGTCAACAGGGAGAACTCTCAGGGTCCCTGAAAGAGCTGGCAGAAATCCTTAAAGGAGTTGGAATTTCTTTTAACATTTGGATTATTACTGAATGGTCAGCCATCACACCATCACCTACATTTTCAAGCTCAAGAAAGCATAAGAAATCCCATCACTGGCTGGTGAGGAAAGGAGGAAAGTCAGCTCCCTACCCCCTCACCCATCCCCAGAACAGCTTTAATAAACCACCCACAGAAGCAAATGGAGAGAACACAGGTGGAAATTCCCCTGTCAGGTGGGAAAGGGCCTAAGTCCAGTGTATGTATCTACATTTGATATGTCCTTTGGTCATAGAAGTGTGTGATTTAAAACAGAATGTCCCGACCGTCTCATGTGAATCTGATCCACCCATCCCATTGGTCAGAGAATTCATTTGAGAGAGTCATTTCTTGAGGAATGTGTGTTAAGCCGTTCCATGTAAGGAAAAGGAAGCCTTGGAAAGAAGAGAAATAAATGGGCACGAATCTGGGGTGAAAGTTAGTGCCAGCATCCTGCAGACCATTCTACCTGCCACAGGAAGGAGACAAAAATAAGACGGCTCTGGGGTTTGGTGATTGGAGACAGACAGGGTTCCAGCCATCTGTGCTCAGAACTCTTGTGCCCTGCTTGTTTCTGCTGGTTTTGATTTTCAGAGAAAGACATCACATGGGAAAGTTGCCTTCTACTGTATTGCCTGCGTTGAGGTTTTCTGATTTCTTCCCTTCTATAAATGGGTACCGAGGGCTCCAATAATGAAAAGAAATCTCAGTTATACTGTCTCAAAATGTTCTTGGCCACTGACTGCGCTTGGAACTGGTCCTGTAGCCAATGAAGTCAGTTCAGTGGGTTATTAGCTGGTATGATTATGGGAGTAAAAAAACTTTGTAACTAACAAACAAAAAGGTGGGACGATAAGTGTGGAAGGCACCTAACAAAGTGATGGATGCTCTGGAAAAACAACCAAAGACAAACGTGTATCTTCTGAAGACCAAAGGTCCAACTTCAAGTGTTTGCTGACACAGCCTCTCTGAGCTCCTGGAGTTTAGGATAAAGCTCCTAGGATAAGGCAGCCAAGCTTCACACACCAGTCAGTGCAGTAGGGACCACTCGGGCCTTCACATGCAGTGTCAGGCCCGGTCCAGCATGTGGGTTGATGTGAACAGAAAACAACCATCAGTGGGTCTCGATGTCTCACTGCTCTGCAGTCCAGCATGAGAAGTGTGTTGTGGTGCCACATATTTCTCAATCTGATGCATTTTTGGTCTTCTTATTTCCCCATGTGCATTCTATTTCATAGCATCAAAATGAATTTCGTATCATGTCCTGTCTTTGTCCATTAAGAACTATGGAATCACCGGTCAGCTTTCCATGAATTCAATAGTTCAAGACCTTTTCTCTTAGCATTATTTTGAGTTTTTCCTTACTGCAGCATCACTACACTGTATTCGGGTGGGGAAACACACGTAGGTGCTCGAACATGCCCCACGGACGCGGCCGTAGCCCTAGTATTTGTGACTTATCGTTGCTGATGCAGTGCACCCTTTACAGACAGAGCATCATGCTCTTGGAGGACTTTAAAAATATGTACATTGAACAATTAACTTTCTGGAGTTACCGAATCTTGCTGGGAAATTAACTTCCAAGAGCTCTGAATTGGATGGAATTCCATCCAGCTTCAGAGTGCAATGAGCCTATAGGAAATGGAGCTTTGAAATGTTTTACTTGTGCAGAAATATGAACTAGAAACAAAAAGTGCTGGTCTAATGCTAAGTTTTCTCTCTGTACTGACGCAGTTGCCAGAATTATAATGAGAACTGTATTTTAGTCTAACAAATGTATAGAATTTTTTATGTAATAAATAAAATTTTATAGGAAAGAATGTCATTGTCTACTGTGTTGTGACACTTTCCCGGGGTGGTGATTAACCGTAGAGGGGAGGAAAATAGGTTTCCACCTACCCCGCTGCGCTCTTAGCTGAGACTTCTGTAGTCAAGGACAGATTAATGAGAGAAAAACACAGATTTATTAACACATGTACATGGGAGATACCCAGGGAGAAATGAGCAACTCCCAGAGGTGGCTTAGAATTCCAGTTTAAATGCCATCTTAATAGGGAACAGGGAGAGTAAATGATTTTTAGGAAAGATGAATGGGCCCTTAGAAGATAGCTTTTGAGAAAGTGTGTCCCTGTGTGGTGTCAACTTTTAGTCTCCTCTCCTATGATAAGAGTCACTCTTCCCTGGTGGAGGGAACTCCCAGGAAGGGCATTGATGACAACTTAATTCCTTTCGAAGGATCTGTCTTTAGGCAGATAAGGAGCATTCGGAGAAAGCCTCTCCCTGAATCTGCTGATTTCCCAGTGCCGACAGCTCAAAATAATCAATAGACCAAAGCAGCATTTTTTTTGAGGTGGCATGTCCCAAACTCCTATGGTCATATTTGGGGGGTGGCATATTCTGCTACTCTTCATTAGAAAGTAATTGTGAATAGCATCTGACTTTCAAATGCGGTCAGTATGCTGTAAGGAAACCCTGGAATTTCCCAGCTATTCCCTTCTAGCATGGTCTAGGGGCCTAGAAGTATGAAATATAAATGTACTAAAAACTAATTTCCAAAGGACCAAGTTTATCCACTGCCCAGCCAGGCTTCCTAGCTGGAGTCAGTCATCCTGGGTAAGCTAAGGTTACGATTGAATTCAATCACCAGGCAGAGTAGAAAAGCCTGTCAGAGAAGGTTTACCACGGAAGACCCTTGTGCCTGGTGCCCTGCACGTAAATCGGAGCTTACATCTGTGCTGAATTAGTGGGTTTGTGAAACTTTGGCCATAATTTAGGCGGTAGCTGTGCTTCATTAGACTTTGGAAAAATCCAGCTTGTTTAATCTATGTTCAATGATCTTGGGGGCTAAGGAAGGGGTGTTATGAAGTAAAAGACTTTTGAGGATATCAATAAACCTCTCCTGAGCTATTTTGTAATTTTGGGTTTTTCTCGAGAGGTTGCTGCACAGAGTGCCTTTTATCACCAAATGTGAGTGATGCCCAGATCATAGCCCTGGCAGTTTCTCTACACCATCTTGCCAAAAGAACTTCTTGTAGAACGTTTGTGAGGTGTCCTCACACTAGAGGTGTTTTAGATACTGAAGAACCTTAACTAGTCTGGACTGTTCATTCTTTGGGGGGAGAGTGATTCTGATGCTGATGTACACAATTTATAGGCATAGAGACCATCTAGTGATGATAGAGCTTGTGGAAAAGCCTCACATCTCCTGAAGGTACTCAGAATTTTTCTGTCTTTTTGGTTATTCAATCTGAAGTTTTACAAAATAAAAATCTAGAGGACTCTTTTTCCAAAGTATACTATTCATGCCCTCTAGGTTGATATGCAGTTATGATTGAAATTTGAGCTTCTTCGAATTGCTGTATAGCTCCAACCTCTTGCAGGTATAGAAAGGTATGGAAAGAACCCAGTATCTTTAGAGGTTGTTTGGCCTTATAGCCTTGAATGAGCTTGCTGTGGGACTAAGCCATAAGACCACACCTCCTCACATCATTACGTTAGTTGTGGCAAGGACAGTGGATGTAAGAAATGCTTTGTGCCTTTAATTTGACACTGCATTTACAGTCCAAATCCTAAGAAAAATAACTTACAAGGTGCACCTAGCTTAAATTTAGGATCCCAGAAAATGCAGAGCCAAGCTATTAGACCATGGCTCGGGCTTATCAGCCATTTCAGTAGAAGTCTTAGAGCTCTCTAGGTAGTTCCAAGCTCCCCAGCTTTGTCCTGTCCACTGAAGAGGTGACAGTAAGGGATTGCCTTCCAGGCAAAACAAAAGGACTGTCAGCCTTCCAAACTCATCCCGTGTCCTGTAACCTTACACTCGAGTACAGGGTATTAGGGGTTTGTGTTCAGTCTACTTCTCCATCTGCTGGAAAGGATTCCCACAGCTTGCCCCCAGATAAAACAATTTTAACACAAAAATAGAAATCGAATTTAAAAAAGAGGCAAGTGAAAATTGAGAGAAGGAAATGAGCTGCGTGAGAAAACCTAGGCTGAGCATAAAAGTGAACTCTAACTTTTCTGTCAGTCCTGGAGGGTACATAGTTTTACATCTAATAAAATGAAGCATGGAATTGAACTTCAACAGAAAGGGCTGGAGAGGCATTAAAAATGATGTAAGCAATACTTAATGACTTACAATCATGTCTACAATACAGTCAATGAAAAGGGGGATAAAGCAGTTTTTATAGCATGATCTCATTTATGTAAAATCGTATTTGTATACAGTTTTAAATGACAAAACATATAACAGATGCTCTCCTAACCAGTTCTGTAGGCACCAGTAGTTGATGGGTTAATTGAAAATTTTGGTTAAGGGAGAAAATCATTATAAGTGAAACATTTTAAAAACCTGCAGGTAAGTATTCATTGGCCAATCCTTGACACAGGTACAACTCTTTTTTTTATGACTCTTTGGCTCCTCTGAAGTCATCTATAGTCTTTTTTGCATTAACCACACCAATAATGCAGCCCCCCCAAAATATAAAAATGTGAAATATTGATTTCTTTAGAGTGGGTCAAGAATTCAGAAATGCTTATGAAGCCAACTGAGCATAGACTCCCAGATTTTTATAATTTCTTTCCAATATGTATAATTCTCATGCATACATAATTTGAAAGTAATATATTTCGTATCTGAAGTCTTTCCAAAGCATTCAACTTAGTTTTCATAGAAATTGCTCTCTTCATACTCATTTTTATCAATATCCGTAATACCGAAATGATTGCACCATTAGAATTTAACAACTTCCCCTGGCATTGTATGTTGGAATAAACATGCCTGCTAAGCACAGTCCACTGATGCTCAGAACAGGACACAGGTCCCTGAGCATAGGGCCTGCTCCAGGGACATTCAGCCTGCTGTGGGCGTCAGCCAGTACGTCCTACAGAGGGCTGGAGAGTGTCAGCTAACCTAATGGTTAAGCACAAGTTGGCTAAGAAAGCCACTCTTTTTACATCGAAATAAGAATTACGGTTATGTCTGTGTTACAGGGTTATGGTAGTTTAATTAGTTAATCTTTTCTTATCTGTATGTTTAAAATATGCCTGTATAGTTTTTTAATATGAAAAAAGTAGAGTTACATTAAGGAGAAAATAGCCGGGTAAGTACAATAAAGCAACCGTAACTGAACCGATCTGATGAGGACAATGGAGTAACAGAAAGTGCTCCCAAAACAAATTCTATTATTTGTAACGATGTAATAAAAGCTAAGGATGCACCTCAAATAAATAAAAAAGGAAAGAATCCATTTAGTAAATAGTGTTTAGGACAATTAGCTTTCAGTTTGAAAACAAATCTAAGTTCAAATGGATTAAGGAATTTTTTTTAAATTAGGGAGAGGTCAGCGGAAGGAGTGAGGAGGCCCTAACAAATTTAGAGGTGTTAAAAAAACAATGGGAACAATAGACTGGAGGGGGTTGGGGGATCCACATCACACACTTTGTGGGAAATGTGATGAGTGAAGCCCCTTTCTGGTGCCTTTACTCCCCCTTCTACAGCAGTGTGCCCATCACACCCTCTTTGACTCAACAAGCATTTCCCAGAGACATCCTCTGGTCAGCCGATTTATGTTCCGGGAACGCGGGTAAATATTCATTCCCTGATCTTAAGTAGCTCACAGCCTAATGAGGAGATAGACAGCAGTGGGGGTTGTTAAATACAGAGTGCTTCTGGAGCACATAGGGAGGTGTTAGGGTCATTAGGAGAAGCTCTCTGAGCTAAGTGTTGAAGGATAAGCAGGAATTAGCCAGATGATGAAAAGAGAGGCAGGGGTGAGGAGCACAGGGAGCATTTACCCAGAGGAATAGCATGGGCAACCGTACAGCAACGTGAGGAAACACCGGGGGTTTAGGATGCCCAGGGCCAAGGATATGTGCATGTGCAGCAAGAGGTGACCCTGGAGAGGATACAGAAGTCTAGCATGTGCATCCAGGCCTACCGAGAGGTGCCGGGAGCCTGTGATGGGATTGGAGGGGAAGCCGCAAAGAAGAAGACATGGGGGAGAGGAGGCCAGGGGAAGAGGAAGATTCCAGGGGCAAATGGAACAGGCCTGATGACTAAGTAGGTCTGGGAGGAGGGGGAAGAAATCACAGAGGCCTCCACTCAGCATGGCATATGCCACTTCTTCATTTAAAGATAGAGGCTTGCACCAGGTGTTTGATTCCTCCTGCCTCTGATTCTGTAAGTCACTGAACATTGGAAATGCTTACCTTTCTTCTCAATGTTGTCTGATGCAAAGTCTCTGTAGTGATAGGAAGGAGCCAGTTGGAGAAGAGTTTGGGAGTCTCAAAATATTCCTCTGTGCCAACAAATTTTTTCCCCACTCCCTAATGAATCAAATCTACCTAATTTTTCAAAAAAGAAGTCCCGATCTAACAGTGGCTTGGGCAGCCTAGGCAAATGCAAACTTTTTCTTAATGGCTCTAACTCTGCCTTTTCTATGTTGTCACCTTAACATCTCTGTACTGTTATGCTAACAATAAACACGCAATGTGCTTTTAGTGTGTGTACATTTACACATTTGTGTTCCATTCTCCTCTGGACAGACTTATATACAATAAGATTATTAAAGTAAAAATAGAAAAGCAAAGACATACACAGGAAGAAACAAATGTACTAGACTCTGGGACTGCTAGGGTCACTATAGAGCGAGGCATTAAATACTTTAAGCTTCCTAGCAACCTGAAAGTAAGGAAAACAGCAAGGCTTATAGAATTGTGTTATCTGATGGAAGAAGACACATGCATTCCTCAAGTTACTGTGAAAGCAAAAATAATCTGCGTATGGATCTCGAATTGGGGTTGGTTGGTGCTGAGCTGGTAGAACCCAAGCATGGCGTTTCCTGGTTCTTTCTATTTGTTTTTTGACTTCTTGATCTGATTCTTTAACTTAATTTGTTGCCTCATCCTCAGTCAAATATGCCTCAGTTGGGGCTTAGAAGTCACATACTTAAGTACTGGGTTGGCCAAAACGTTCATTTGTTTTTTTTTCTGTACGTTGGCTCTAGTAGCGTTTAGTTGTCTTTAAAGTCATTGGGAACCATTTTGTTAGATTGTATGGTGACCGCTGTCATATCAGTGTGCATTTTAAAAAACTTATCAAAATTGGTGAATTTTTGTGCAGCCATTTTAATATTGAAGATGGAAGAAGATACGCAACATCTTCAGCATGTTACGCTCTATTATTTCAAGGAAGGTAATAACGCAACTGAAGTGCAAAAAAAAAAAAAAAGAATTGTGAAGTGTACAGAGAAGGTGCTGTGACTGATGGAATGTGTCAAAAAATGGTTTGGAAGTTTTGTGCTGGAGATTTCTCCCTGGATCCTGCTCCACGGTTGAGTGGACCAGTTGAACTTGATAGCAATCAAGTCGAGACACTGATTGAGAACAATCAGCGTTATGCTATGTGGGAGATAGCTGACGTACGTACAAAATATCCAAATCAATCAAGTTGTTGGTGACAATGAAAAATGTGTCTTTTATTTTACGGAAGAAAACTAAACGGACTTTTTGGCCAAGCCGATATAAGTAAAACAGGAAGGCTGTCTTCATTTATTCTGAAGACATTTACCAAGTCTTGTACTGACTAAGGCTACAGAAATGAGAGGTCCAGTGTTTGCCTTCCAAAACCTCACAGTCTGTTTAGGAGGCAAAGGGGTAAGTAGACGATTGTAATATAATGTATCAGCTGCTGTAACAGAGTTAACTCTGGAGCAGCATGGAGACTACCTGAAGGGGGAGGGGCAGGGAAACAGGGATGTGGCAAAAAGAAAGAAGAAGAAGAAGAAGCAGCAGCAGCTGCCTTTTGGGAGCAGCATGTGTGAAGATATGATGTGTCTGAATCGGTACTGTAGGAGCCATGAAGTTGGAGAAGTCAGCAGTGATCAGATCTTGAGGGTCTTGTAGGCCGTACTAAGGGACTTGATTTTATGCTGAAGAAAATGGGGACTCCCTGAAGAATTTTAAGCAAGGGAGTACTTGGTGACGTTTGCATTTTAGGAGGAAAAAGTTACTAACAGCAGTGGAGGGAATGCACTCAACCTGACAGAGGATGTTATGAGGAACCGCAGCTGACCTCGTAGTCCTTGGAAAGCTCTTCCCCCGCAGAGTGGCGATGAGATGAGCGTGCCTATCCTTGTCATTCCTGCTCATCATTGTGCTGAAGACTCTAGCCAGGGCAACTGGTGGGAAAAAAAATAAATGAAAGGCACCCAAATTAGAAAGGAAGAAGTAACATCATGTCTCTTCTCAGGTGACATTATCTTATATATTAAAAATCATAAAGAATTCACACACAATCAGAGTTAAAGGAATGAAGCACTGTTGTGGGTTACAAGACCAACACAGAAGTCCGTTTTGTTTTTGTGTGCTAGCATCTCTTCATGATTCTTCTCTGAAACACCTACTACTGGGGGTGGTTTTCCAAGGCCATCATTGCTTCTGCCCTCAGTCAGTGATGTTCTGTAAGGAAGCATTCTCCCTTCTCTCCCACTAATTTATTCATTCACTGAATAAATACTTAATTATGGGCTCTTGTTTCTGTTATCATTATTCTTAGGCCCAGGTTGTCTCAGATTTGGCCAATCTGAGCCCATTCGTGCTGGCTTCTGCATACTTTTGACTTAACTTCCATCATTCTTTGAGTACTTTCTTGTTCACGGACACAACCCAGGTGTACCAGGCTCATCTTGGGCTTCTCTGTCTCAGCTCTGTGACCAGTCACGTCTTCAAGGAACCTTGGTTTCTTTTCATGGAAACTGGTATTTAGAAACTGAGATCTGGGCAGTAGATGTTCTCCTTGCGGTAGCTGTTACTGAAAATACGGGAAACTGGCATTCAACCTGCTGCCACTTTGGAATACTATTTTTATTGTTTTATTGAAAAGACAGTGTGAAAATATTGAAAAAAATCACACCCCTTGCCCACATCTTTGTGTCAAATCTGTTTTTATTTGAACCTTCCTTCAGTTCTGCATAGGAATGAAACCTATATATATGCAGCCATATGTCAGTTCCTTATGTCCTCTTTTTTACTCCCATTAAGTCTAAATATTTCTTTGTGCTGCTACAAAGGCCCGTCCCTCTCCTCTTAAAGGGCTCCCATAGTCCCACCGAGCAGGTGGGCCCAGCACACTAAGTGTTCTTCCCCCCCACCTCAGTGTGGGCATGCAGTGGCATTTAGATTTTAGCTGTTAAGAGATAGACCTGAAAATCTAGCATCTATGTTTTTGCTTCAGTTGATTTGTTCCTTTGGATAAGTTCCCAGGAATCAGAAGAGATTTTTTTTTTCTAAATAACAGTTTACTTTCCTCCCCATCTTTTTTACCTTTAATCTTTGACAATTCTTTCTTCTTCTTGGATGCCTGAAACTCCTACAGTGGGTCGGAGTTTCACGGGTCATTGCGAGAGTAATAAAACTAGGAGTGCCCACCAGGTGCCAGGGTCCGTGCTACGTGGTGTACAGATGCACTACATGGTATACAGATGTGTGCTTGTGTCTGCATAGGCAAGTGTATGTTACTACTCGGAACAAATGCACATAGTAGGTCTTATCTGAGGAAATTGAGAGACAGAGAGGTTAAGGAGTGTGTCCAGTGGCAAATGGCAGAGCCAGAATTCGACCTGAATTCTTTCTTGCTCCAAAGCCCTTGAGCGTTCCTGGGCTACAGCACTCTGCACTGCCGTGACGTTCGCTGGGCAGCCTCACTCGCTCCCCCCACTGAGGTCGTATCTTCCGTTTTTCTTTAGCACAGCCTGGTTCTGGGATATGATCCTGTTGATCTAAATTACAAAGGACAAGGCTCTTAGGGAGCTAAGCAGACTGAGCGGGAATATGAGTGGAACAGTCATTAATTGAAGGACTAAGCCTAAAGCTTGCTAATTAATTTCAACCCGAGGGAGGACTCCAGTAGAAGAGGCAGACTCCAGATGTGAGTAACAAAAATAAATCCCCAAATAACAGCTGCTGATAAAAGGAAGAAGTTTACGTCTCTCACCCATTGCCCAAGGGCAGTGCACTGTAGTGATTCATTGTTCCATGAGCTCCCCCTCCAGCACACCCGTGTCCCAAACGAGCTACATGACTTTGGCTTCAGCCTCTCTAGGCCCCTGTCTTCCCACACATGTCAGAGAGTAGTGGCACCCAACTGAAGTCAGTTTTTGTGATGATTAATTCCATTATCATAGGTAAAGTGCATAGGGCAATGCAAGTGCTCGGTGAATACTAACTCTTGTTATTGTTGGTCTTTTGCCTTAGTCTTGGACAGTGCAATGTTTTCACCACTGATAGGGCTAAAAAACTGAAATTTGTGACCAAGACTACAGTTTCTCTCAATATTCTTTGTTTCAGTCTCTGATAACCAGTCACCTGATTTTTAGACAGATATCTAGCCATGTTGAACAAAGACAACATTTCTCAGCCCCCTTGCAGCTAAGTTGTGCAGGTGACTCAGATGCGGGATATAAGTGGAAATGACATGGAACTACTAGAGTATGTTTCTCAAGGGAAGGGCCATTGTCCCTTTCTTGATTTCTTCTTCCCTGCGAGCTGGAGTTCAGGCATGATGGGTAGAGGTCTGGTGTCCAGCCTGGACCACCAGGACCTTGAGACTTGAAGCCATGGGTTTTCGAGTAAGAAGAGGGAAGGTGCCTGTATTCCAGACACTCCAGCACATCATGTCAGCTCTGGGCCGAGGCCCTTCAGACTTTTTAATTATGCTAGCTGTCTTACGCTAGCAACTGTTATTTGTTCTTTTTAATTACAGCTGAACACAATCCTAACTGCTACCAAAGATATATTTTAAGGTGACTTAGAGCTACAAACGCTAGCTGTATAGCTCACTGGGCAACAAGGAAAGCTCGGGGGCAATGGACTAAATCTGACAGCATGGAGTTTAGTAATGATAAGGTAAAGTGCTTCCCTGGGTTTATCAAACCAGCCTTCAGTGGCCAAATGACCTTCATTTGGCTAGGGCGGGGGGCGGGGGAGGTTCTGCCTGGATGTCTTGTAAAGGAGATGGCAGAGGTGCCTGTCACAGGGTAGGCATTCAGTGATGTGTGTCCCCTCTGCCCCACCCCTTCCCACAAGCATCTGAGTTCAAAGTGTGCTCTGTAGGAATGGAGAGGGGGATGTTTTCAGTTCAGGGGATTTTAGGTTCTGGTAATAGCATGGTGTACCGCAGGGGGAGGGGGTGACTCCGCATTACTTTTTATAGGTCAGTCGGACACAGAATATAAACCAATGGGAGTGTTTTCCCAGTCACACCTGGAAAAGACATCTACTTGGAAAAGAGACCTCTTGAGGTGAGAGAAGGGAAAAGATCACTGTATTCAGGTGTCTGAAGGGTTGCTACAGAAACAAAAAGCTTCTATAATCTTGTCCTAAGCCCCTGAAGAGTTCTAATGATTAATTGGAAAGACAGATTTCATCAATCAACTAACATGTTAATCACCTCTTGCTATCAGGCTGAGGTGAGGACTGATAATTGCCTTACCCGACATCTGTTCTGCCCTTGTTTCTCGAGAATATAGCCCAGATGTTGTTCTGGTCAGCCAAGTACCCGGCTAAAATTCCCACCTTCCCAGACTTCCTTGGAGGTTGAGGTGGCCATTGGACATAGTTCTGGCTGACAAGATGTAAGCTGACATGTAAGGGGCAGTTCCAAAAAGGCTTTGCCTTCTAGACAGAGGTGCCACCCATCCTCCTGGCTTTCCCCTTTTGCAGCCTGTCTGGAATGCAGATGTGATGCCCGGAGCAGCAGCAGGCATTGAATAAGCAGGAACAAAAACCACCCGCAAACCACAGCAGAACAGAAAGACAGAAGAAGCCTGGTGCCTGGAAGATGTCCTTGCACAGCTTCTCCCACTGGAGCCTGCCGTCTTCTGCGTTTCCTCTTACATAAGAATCAGTCCCTTTCCTGTGAACGGCACTGTGACCTGTTTCTTGTCAGCACAACTGAGATGCAGCCCTAACGCAGGCACGATGCTAAGTTCTCGAGGGGGAAAGGCTTTCTTGCGGAGCCACTGCCTTTTCCTGCTGGGCTGACAGGAGGTGAGGAAGAACATCCCCCAAACTGGACCAGTCCCAGGATGACCTGAGCTCCGGGGGAAGAAGGGCTCCCCTGACCCTGGAGGAATGTGCCCAGAGGCTTTGGGGCTCCTTCAAAGCTGGGATGTTGCAAAGCGGTATTGAGTGTGGAGTCAAAGGTTAGCGCCAATGACCTTTACACACCATTCTGGAGCAAAAACTTTCCTAATGATCCGTTTCAAAAAAACTAGATGGACTAAGTTTCGGTCACGGAGCAGATAGTGGTTTTCAGCTGTAATCTGCAGGGGAATTCACCACTTCCAAAGCACTCTCTGTCAGCCCCTCAACCATATCACGGCAACTTTGACCTTCCAGTGGAATTTTGGCTTATGTTTTATCTGTAGTAATGTAATTTATTCCACTTTTTTTTCCACTGCTAGGATTTTTATTTATCTTGTGTTTATAAAGTTAACATGGCAGTGAAACAATACTCAAATACTAATGGATGTATTTGTTTTGTCTGTCTTTTAAAGCCATGGATTTATTGTTTTTGTCTGTGTTTTACAAATGAATCTCAGTAACACAATTGCTTTCTAACTATATAAATGGAATGTGTACATCCTTTAAGCCACATGTCTATGAACTAACCCTTAAGGATCAGTTAATTGGCAGACTTTCTGCAAACATGTATTTTTTATAGGAAAGGGGGCCCTTTTCCTCTCAGGGTGGAAGCCAGGTTCTTCAATGGGGTGAACGCAGGAAAGGATAGGCTGCGTGTTTGCTTCTGTGTTGATCCATCGACGGCAACCTCACGCCTGAAACAGGAGAATGAGCCACACCACTTCGCGAAGGAAGGTACCACCAGACTGGCACGCTGTAAGGGCTCGATCGATGTGCGGTGAATGAATGAACAAATGGGTCCTTTCCAGCCTGGCTGTCTCTGAGATGGTATTGCCCAGTCTGCCTGGGTGCGAATCAGTGTTTCTCCAAGTGCATCACAATGGGAGAATAAGATGGTGCTTAGAAGGGAAATCACTGGGGGCCCCATCCAGATCTACAGAATCAGAGTATCTCAGGAATCTGCATTTTAACACTCCCCCCGCCCCCAAAAGTGATTCTCCTGTATAATAAGCTTTGAGAACTACAATGTGTATACTGGCTGTTCCAGCTGACGCTTCCGCAGAGGGACGGGACCTGCAGAGGCAGCCAGATTCCAGGGGGAGCAGGATTTTTGGTGACCATCCTTGAGAGGGCAGCCACAGCAAATTGGCTTATCTCTGACGACACCTACTGGTGGAGAAGAGCTATTAGCGAACGCTCAACCCCTCCAGCTACAGGGGGATTTTTTCTTACAGAGCCTATGATATTGAGGTTGTTGCATTTTAGTGTGTGAATTCTGACAGCGGTGATTACCATACCCAAAGCCCCAAGGATCTGAGGGACACCTGCT
This sequence comes from Macrotus californicus, assembly GCA_007922815.1. Taxonomy (NCBI): domain Eukaryota; kingdom Metazoa; phylum Chordata; class Mammalia; order Chiroptera; family Phyllostomidae; genus Macrotus; species Macrotus californicus. The sequence continues at coordinate 8,782 of VMDR010010704.1, read as the reverse complement.
GTTATGGCTGCATTCTCTTTCCACTTGCTGCAGGGAGAATTAATAGACACTTGAAGAACATTGTTCTTCAGTTATCTTACACGTTTCTTAGAACACGTGTTCCTATTTCACACTCATTTCGCAACACTACCCACTTTTAGATTTCCTCTCAAAGGGTTTCCTGAACCCTTCAACAAAGAAGGGTTCAGGAAAAAACATGCTTTTTTTGTGGTTGATGCAGGGAAATGATGAAAAGCTAACTTCTGCCTGTCATTGAGGACTCCAGGTAAAATATAAAACTTTCGTATCTTAGAGCAATTGGTTCCTTTCCTTGAGTCGGCACCCAGAATACGCCCGCCCTCCTCTCAGGGAGGGAGAGGGCAGGTGTGTATAATGAGCAGAAGCAGCTGGAGAGAAGGGGTTGGTTTCGAGTCTTCCAAACTCTACATGGGCATCCCCAGGTCAGCAGTTCCCCGAAGAGAGACTGGTATGTGCTAAGATACAGAGGCTCGGGATGGCTTCCGGGGTGTTTGCGCTTAGGAGGCAGTCGCATCCAAATAACTTGCTCTTGTCACGTGTGAGTCTGGAAGTGATAAGAGATGGAGCCAAGCAGTCAGGCCAGGCCTCTCCTACCTGCCAAGGTTAGATTGCATCCCATAGGTGGTGGCTAACACCTGAAGAGTGTGCGTAAACTTAAAACTTGCTTTTTATCAGATTGTTTATTCCACTGGAATATCAATGCACAAAGTATAGCACCTCCTTTTTAATCATTTGGTGGTCAAATTTGAGTCTATACAGATATATATATGTGTATCTGTATCTCTGTGCCTTTTATTTCTGAGAATTTGGGGGGCATATGTGTGTGTGTATGCATACACACACAGATATATATCTGTATCTCTGTGCCTTTCATTTCTGAGAATTTGGAGGGGGGGCCCTAATATTGGCCAGTTACTGACACCTTTCATTTGAAAGTTCGAATTGTCAAATATGTCTCAAGCGCCCTGTTGCAGCTAATCAATACGGCATTTGTTTTGTTTATAAAACCTTAAGAAATATTCAGGCAAGAGCTGGAAAAGTCACAATAAGAAATAAAGCATGGTCTAGACATCTTCTTTCTACATCACCCAAGGCAACACTTGCATGAATTAGTTTATGTAAACACTTACATGCTTTGCTTGTACTGCCTCCATTTCCGTCCTTACAGGCCCCCCCCCCCCCCCCCCCCCCCCCCCCCCCCCCCCCCCCCCCCCCCCCCCCCCCCCCCCCCCCCCCCCCCCCGCAGCACATCATCACGCAGACGCCAGGAAAGCCCCACAGGTGGCCTCATTAGGGCCAAAAGCTGGGCACCGGTTCATAGCCAGGGCCTGAGGCATGACATAAATCAATTCATTACTTATTGCATAATTTTTCACCTTTTAAAACGAATAAGTGATCATGGCTCTATTCCCATTTTGCTTTTCACAATGGGGGGAAATGCAGTGGTGCTACCCAATCAAGACCTTCACTCGTGAAAGACAGATAAACAGAATCTCTTCGTCTCTCCCCACCCCCTTCTGCTTGGTCTTCAGCCACACTGTGCATCTCCTTACATGCTCGGTATGGTCCTCCCTCCCCAATTATGTTGGAAGTCACTTAACTTTTCCTCTTTCTTTCTTTGCCTGGCAAAAGGAGCTAATAATAGCATCTCTTGAGGATTAAATGAGAAAAATATGTTTAAAATGCCTGAGACCAGCACCTAGTACAGACCAGGTCCTTCATAAAAGTGAACTCCTTTCCCTTCTCTTCAAGAAGTTAAGTCATCAAAACTCCAGAAAGGCCCTGGCTGGTGTGGCTCAGTGGATTCAGAGCCAGCCTGCGAACCAAAAGATCACCAGTTTGATTCCTGGTCTGGGCATGTGCCTGGGATGCAAGCCAGGTCCCCAGCTGGGGAAGCATGAGGGGCAACCACACACTGATGTTTCTCTCCCTCTCTTTCTCCTATCCTTCCCACCTCTCTGAAAAAATAAATAAAATCTTTTTAAAAAAATTCTCCTGGATGCACACAGCCTTTAGACTACTACAGTGGTAAGTAGCCATTAGTTCATGCTGTTCTGGGCTGTTCTATGGGGTTTATCTCTTAAACAGATTAATTCAATAAGATACCTTTTCTTAGCTTACAGATTTTCTGCCCCAATTGCCCTGTAAAGATTTTGAGTTTTTTCAAGTATAGAGTCTGACAGTCATTAGCCAGCCACCCACCCTCCCTCCCCAGTTGCTGTTCTAAGGAATCCAGTTCTATCAATATTTGCTCGTCACTGCACAGGGCGTACAACCTTGATATGACCCCTAAGCCAGGAGCCCCTGAGCTATGGGCGGGGCTGCCCCATCTGCATAGATAAACAGCATTTGCGGAACTGGCCTGGCCTCAAATCAGGAGAGGGTCTCTTCCACCCCTGTTGCTGAGTGTTGACTGTTCTTATTGGCAGATGTTACCTAACAGACCCACTCTCTTGCTCATCAGTCAACAACCTAAAGGGCATTGCTCTCAAAGACTTGGTTCAAAGTTAATCTTTGACTGAAAGGGACAACAGACTGTGTGCAATAGGACAGTCCCCGTTGCACATATCCCATAATGTTGCACTCACCTATTCTTAATATCCTGGAAATGCCAAGATGTTAGCAAACTGTGACTGCACAAAGTTTGGCAGTGAACATGACAGTCAAAATAGAGCCAAGTGACTGACACGAGACTGAAAAGCCACAAAAGAAAAAGGTGAAGAACCCTAGTGTTAGCGCAGAGACATGTGCTAGGGAGCATGCTAGTTCGCTTCAGTGCTTCTGAGTAGCACTGGCATAAATGCCCCCTAAGAGGGGTTTCGGGACAAAGCTGGTGATGGAGGTGGGGAGATGATAATGATGCTGAAACATTACCCCGCTTTATTTGTACTTCCAATTTTAAAGGATGTTCAAAATAATTTTTATTTTAGTGTTTAATAAGCTCAAAGGGTAGGAAAGACATTGTACCTTTATTGTAATTTTGCAAAGGGAGTAATTTTCAGGAAATACACAAATCAGGAGAAAAAGCCTTTGGGCAGATGATGTTCCAATCTGGGATTTAGACTGTTTGAACATCCTGTACTGCAGGAAGCTTCTTGTTTGCCCTGGGTGTCCTAAGTTGCAGGTGCGGCCAACTGCTAATTGCTAGTAGAAGTTAATTTAGTAATTTCTACCTTCAGACCAGTTCGGAAGTCCTCTTACAAGACAGCACATTTCCGAGGTGCCTGCTCTGATGGTCAGAGAGCAGACCACCTTCCACGGGGCTTTCTGCTCTGTCTCCTGGAACAGCTGGTGCCTGAGCTGTTTGACAGGCCTTCAGTTCTTTGATCAGAGGTCTCCTTTGTCTTCCATTATTCAGGACAAGTGCACCATCTGCAGAGCTCTGCCCATCCAGGATTCCCTCAACTGGATGGCACATACCCCACTGCCTGCAGCACCCCAATGTTCTGGCAGGAAGAGAGGGGAGAGACTAAATGCCCTATTTTACTTCTTCGTAGGCTCCACGGAAGAAGGAGGAAGTTAAAACACTTGATTTAATAACAGTCACGGTCATCTGTAACATTTATTATTTAGAAAATGTTGGCCTCCTACTGAGAATCAAACATTAAAGTTATTGCAACATAATTTTTGCTGGAGACATGAGGGGGAGTTAGAAAGACGTTTTCCTTTCACTGGGAAAACCATCCCTTTTTACCCATCTCTGTCTTTTCTTCCAAAGTCAGTCAGTCTGCAGAGTGCTGGGAGGCTGAGCTGATTACAGTCAGCGATGGTCATTTGACCAGGATGGCCTGGACTGATCAGCTCTTGTGTTGCTTGAATATCCTACTGAGCAAAGAACTGAAAGAGCCCATTCAGAAAGACACAGACATATAGCATAATTTTGGTAAATAAAAAGTATTCAGCAAGTGTTGAATAAATGGACAGATAGCTAAAGTTCCAAAGGTTTAACCACATCATATATTTTTATTTTTTTAAAGATTTTATTTGTTTATTTTTAGAGATGAGGAAGAGAAGGAGCAGAGGGAGAAAAACGTCAATGTGGTTGCCTCTTGCACGGCCTCCCTCCCTCCACCCTCCCCTTCCCCTTCCCCCTCCCCCTCCCCCCCAACTGGGGACCTAGCCTGCAACCCAGGCATGTGCCCTGACTGGGAATCAAATCAGTGGCCCTTGGTTCACAAGCCAGCGCTCAATCCACTAAGCTACACCAGCCAGGGGGGCCACATCATATATTTTTAGAAGGCCGATGTTAAGCCTTTTAGAAATCATTTTACTTTTAACTTATTTTTCATTACAAAACAATACCTGGAAATAGTTCCTCTGGTTTTCAAATAGGTGGTCTGATAAATAAAATGCATTCATATTTTATAAATCAAATGTGTGAGAATGGTATACATTGATCCATTTACTGAACTCTTATTAAGTGAAAGCTACTGTACTACGGGCTTTATGGATTAATCTCTTTAAATCCTTTTAACAATCATGAGAAGTAGAATTTTAAAGGTGAGAACTTTTAAAATGACTTAGAGACTTAAGGAACTATTAGAGGGCAGAGGGCCTCTAGCAACTTACGTAAGTGTCAGAACCACAGTCATTCACAGAGCTCCGGATTCCAGTGGCTTATGCAGCCGCCAACGGTCAGAGAGGAGAGCAACAATACTCGCAAACAAGTCTCGCATTAGGTTCACAGTACTCCAGGAATCTCCTTCCGTGTCCTTTGGCGCACGGGGGCATTGTCACTATTTCCAGCTGTGTGTAGGGCCCAAGTCTTCCAGTAATTAGCAGTACCTGGTGCCGTGCATGCCAAAGTCTTTCTCTAAGTGCGGACTGAGAGGGGGGAAAAAGATGTTTTGGGGTTGGACTCCTTATCTGAGTTACGACAATAAGGAAGTCCACCAGTGCCTGGTTTAACTCAAGGTCAGAGTCAAATCTAGCAACTTAGGTGCTCAAGCCAAGTAGTATGACATCTACCCTCAATCAAGAGGGTGGGGGCTGGCCCTAATGTGCACCAAGGGGCCTCATGCTGGGGAACACCTGCCCTGGCCTGGGGTCTCCTACTCCGTCTTCCTCTATCAGCTGCCATGAGACAGACCCCCGGTTAGGGCGCGCCTGCATCATGACCTGGAGAGGTAATGTAGCCACTGTTCATGCGGGTAAAATTGGCATCATATTTTAAGAACTTGTAAAATCAGACCCTCAAATTACAGTTCCTTGGGGCAAAGCCTGGTCTCAGTGTCCTGTCTGTGGTCTGCACAAAGGCAGTATTTTCTCCTGCCAAATTCTCAGAGCAGCATCACCAACCTAAATGAAGAAGGAATTTTAACACATTTGGTCTCACAGAAAGAAAAGGTGTGTAGGTAGGATATCCAAGCCATGCACTTCAAAACTCTGGAGTCTTCCATAGCTCTTCCTTCTCCCCAGTCATCTCCCAGCCCCCAACAATGAACAGAGCTAGATGGATCTCAGGCCCTGTGCAGGACATAGTAGGTGCTTGACAAAAGTTTCGTTACTGAATGGACAAAGGAAAAGTGAGAGGGAGGGAAGGAAAGAAAAAGGAGGGAGGGAGACTTAGAAATTCAGTGTTCAAAATGTACCCTAATGTCAGGAAACAGTTAGCTCTTTTAAAAGTTATTTGGCAATGTGTATTAAAAATCTAAAGAATGTGCACATCTGTTAAACCAGCAATTCTGTATTTAGAAAGGATGTATGAAAAGATTTTGCTGTAACTCAGCATATTGCTCTAATTATAAAATATTGCAGTCAACATAAGTGTCCCACAATAGGGAGTAAGGTCAATGAACTACAGTACCTCAGTACCCATTTCTTTCCCTGGTCTTTCCCAGCCATAAATTGTACCACCGTTAGACCAGTTGCTCAAGCTGCAAACAGAATCCTTTAAAGATGTCCCTCCCTCTCTTTCAACCTGTCGTTTCAAGCCCTACCACTCTCCGAAGTATACAGGGAGTCGTTTATAGATGTATTAATATAAGTAAGCAATAGATGGCATCAAGCCTAAAAGCCGATGTATACAGAAGAAATGAGTGTTTTCAAGGGCTTACTCACCAAGGACACAGAGGAAATACATTGGTTAAGTAGGCAGGTAAGTGGCTGTTGATGACGCCACCGACATCAGGGAGGTGAAATTAATTTAACTGAAAGCCGTAGAGAAACATGGGCAGGGAAGACTTAGAAAATAATGATAGAGGATTGTACTTGTAAAACATACATACAGTACTATACTTTATGGATGATTTAAGATTTTTCAAAGTTAATTTTGACTAGATATAGTTAGTACCGCCTTAATAACCTGAACATCAGAGTCCTCCCTCTCACCCTCTTCCCTCTGGACCCATCGCAAAGGGCCAGGAGTCTACGGGCCTAAGAATCTGTGCCCACCCAAAGCCCACCTCCTCCCCTGCAGTGACCACACAGGGAAATCCAGGACCCTAGAACTCCCTTCTCAAACCAGGCCTGCACAAGTCTCCTCTCCAGGCACTCCTTCTTGTGGGTGGATCCTGGATGTGCAGGTGGTGGGGATGCAGCTTGGACTAGTAGGCTCAGGTGTTCACAGATGCGGGTGAGAGAGAACTCCAGCTCACCTTGTGGGCTGGAGCAAAAGATGGGAAGGGGAAGGAAGCAGGGTCTTTTTCCGTTTGTCTTCTTGCTTCAGGCCCACAAATGTCAGCAGCCACCCTGGACGCCCTGACTACAGCTGACTATCTGAACGAGCCAACTCCCCAACTCAGCCACAGCTCATATCCTACTCTTATTACCTCTACACTACGCCTGCCCCCGTCATCTCCCGTCTGAGTGATTGCTGCACCCCCCTAACTGGCCTCTAGTGTTATACCCTAGACTCCCAATCTGTTCTCCTCCACAAGGCAGGCAGGGTGAACTTCCTAAAGTATAAATCAGACTGTGTTCCTGCCACAGACTGAAAATACAGTACACACTACTTGCCATGGCAGAGAAGCCCTCCAGCTTCATCTGTCTCAGCCTCACTACGTGTGAGCTCACTGGCCATCTTCCTGTTTCTAGTGCTTGCCAAGAATTTTCCCACCTCAGGGCCATTGCACCTGCTGCTCCTTCCTAGAACGTTCTTCAGTGTTCACATGCCAAGTCTTCATCCTTCAAGTCCCCACTTTCTCTACTCCCCAAGATGGACCTTCTGCAACTGACTTGTGTACCATTACTACTTTCTGTCCCAGTACCCTGTTCCCAGAAGCCTTTATGGCATTTCTTTACAAATCAGTCTTCTGTACGTATGTTTTTCTATTTGTTTAATGCCCCACCAAACTGCAAGCACTGTGTGTAATAGAGTGTATACTAGACCTTAGTACTTCATCGTATGTGTGTGCAATGAACATATCCATATAATGGGATACACTTAGTCAAGTTTTCTATGGGTATTACTGGCATAGAAAAATTGCCCATGATATAATTTTTTAAAAAAAGAAAAAAAAGTCATATAGTAATATAACTCCATTTTGTTTTTAAAAATATGGCTACATACAACATATATGTTACCTATATATGTGTGAGTTTTAAAAATCTGCTAAGTGGCACTGGCTGGTGTAGTTCAGTGGATTGAGTGCCAGCCTGCAAACCAAAGTGTTGCTGGTTCGATTCCCTGTCAGGGCACGTGCCTGGATTGTGGGCCAGGTCCCCAGTGGGGGGTGTGCGAGAGGCAACCACACATTGATGTTTCTCTCCTTCTCTTTCTCTCTCCGTTCCCCTCTCTCTAAAAATAAATAAATAAAATCTTTTAAAAAATTTAAAAAGCACCTGCAAAACAGAAAATCTGCAGTGTTACCACAGTGGTTGTGTGGGTTGGGAAACTGTGAGTGTAGTTTATTCCCTCAATTTTGCTTTTCTTTTAAAATAATAACCTTGTGTTATCTTTGTAATAAGAATATACTTTAATTTTTATAACTAAATACCATATGCATACTTTTTGCCCAAATTTTTTAGGGAAAAATAAGGACGTGCATTATACATGGGGAGTACCTGAAATACCTTGTACCTGTTCTTGTGATTTGTAATTATCTGTTACATAAAATCTCTTGTACCATACATAATATGCTCAAAACTAAATGCTAAAATTCCTTTATAATACAAGAAACAAGTATCTAAATATATATAAATAAATAATCGAATTAAAAAATTGAAACGAAAGATTTTTTTCCTGAAAGTTTGGGTCAGAAACATGGGTGCACATTATACGGAGCAAAATTCGGTAAATGCACTCACATCTGCCAGCACAAAAACTGTCACAGGGACCTGATGGTTTACTGGGCGGCAGTCTGGGTGTCCTGCATTATGGGAACACAGAGCCAGGGTTGGGCACCCATTAAAAATCATTGTGAAGAACGCCACTGTGTGGAAAATGCTAATTATGTAATACTAACATCAAAATGAAAAGGAAATGAGATGAAATAATAATGATGATATTGCTTTGCAGTGATAGAATTATGGTGACTTTTTGTATGTTTGCCAAACTTTCGATCCTATTACTTTCTACGTTAAAACTTTTTATTTTACAATTAAGTATGGGAGTGAACAATTTATTTATGGTCTCACCTTGTTAAATGTTAATATTTTTTGGTAATAGTATTTGTGTAATTTAGCCTGTCTATATAAATTCAATATAAAATCTCAAATTGCCTGGTATATGTAATGTATCACTTATTCCACAAGGTGGCAATATAACAGTTATTAAGAAGCATTGGAAAATTTGCAGGGGTGTATTGCATTATTCTTAATGTTA
>VMDR010010703.1:0-30153 GCA_007922815.1 Macrotus californicus | reverse complement strand
TTCATTTGTTAGAACGTGGGTCTGCTCACTCCCTCCAGGCTATATCCAAACTCAGATTTCTAGGCAGTATGTTATAAACTGATTGCAGTATGTCATATACCTCCCATGTGGTACTGGAGATAATTTGTGATTCATTCACTCGTTCATTCATTCAAGCAGTGTGTATTGAGCACCTCCCTCCAGGTGTCTTTAAGTAGTTGGAAGGTAACATGCACACTGAACTCTGGCAAGCAACTCGATTCTGTGTGGCACCAGATCTATCCAAATAAAGTTTGATTTGGAAGCACAGGGGTTAGATTTAAGATATTTAGAAAGTTATTAAATTTTGTAATCACTTTTTAAAAACTCCAGGCCAGTTGGAGAAAGCCACTTTGAAGGAATGACATTCCGAAACCAGGAGAAAGTGTTGAGTTGCATAAGTTCTTTATATATTTTGGAGATCAAATCCTTGTCTTATGTATTGACTCAGCACCAGGAAGACAAAAAATCCAATGAAAAAATGGGCAAAGATCCTAAATAGACACTTCTCCAAGGAGGACATACAGAAGACCCATAGACATAAGAAAAAGTGCTCAACATCACTAGCCATCAGAAAGATGCAGATTAAATCCACAATGAGATATCACCTCACACCTGCCAAAATGGCCATCATTAATAAATCAACAAAAAAGTGCTGGTGAGAATGTGGAGGAAAGGGAACCATAGTACACTGTTGGTGGGAATACAGTCTGCTGTAGTCTTGTGGAAAACAGTATGGAACTTCCTCACAAAATTAACAATGGAACTACCTTATGACCCAGCGATTCCACTGCTGGGAATATACTCTAAGAATCCTGAAACATCAATTTAAAGGTATTTATGCACCCCTATGTTCATAGCAGTGCTATATAAAATAGCCAAGATTTGGAAACAGCCTAAATGACTATCAGTAGATGAGTGGATCAAAAACTGTGGTACATTTACACAATGGAATACTATGCAGCAGAAAAAAGAAGAAATTCCTACCTTTTGCACTCACGTGGATGGAACTGGAGACTGTTACATTAAGTGAAAGAAGCTAGTTGGTAAAAGACAAATACAATGTGGTCTCACTTATAAGTGGAATATAATGAACGAAATATACTAATGAGCAAAATAGAACCAAAGGCATAGAATCACGGAACAGACGGACAGCTGTGAGAGGGGAGGGAGGTGGTGGGGACTGACTGAAAGAAGGTGAAGGGATTAGTCAAAGAACTTGTATGACGGACCTTGGACATAGACAACAGTGTGGGGATTGACTATAGAGGGGGATGAGCTGGGTGGAGGAGGCAAAGGGGTAAATATTGGGACAACTGTAATAGCATAAAGAATAAAACATTAAAAAATGAAACCATGAGAAGGCAACAGGAAGGCCCATGACATAAGGTAAAGACAGGTGTAAGAGAAGATGGTGGCAAACCGTGAGAGTGATGGCCAAAAGGTTGGATTCAATTGGATGGAACCGTGAAATTATCGGTAATTTTGCCGAGGCAGCCAGGCCAACTGCTCCAAATTAACTGTGGAAATGGCAATGACTTGTTCCTCCAAGTTTGATTTTAAGTACCATTTATCTAAGAAAAGGACTTATGGCTTCCCACTGTAGTTTTTGATAGAAATTTTCTAGGAATTCACTACTCTTTTCATTTCAATTTACAAAGAAGTATTCTACTTCACTGTAAAAAATGTTGCTTATCCCAGTGTCTCGCTCCAAGCAGTGAGATCAGAAGGCAACGTCTTAGGTCTGGAGTCCCATTTTTCTTATTGCTCAGAGCGTCTTCCGACAACTGAAGGACCAAACTTGTCTCATAATCAGAATGGGGCCCAGTCTGAGTCAGCCACGTGAGCAGTTCTGCCTTCTGAGTTATTTGTATTTGTATTCATACCCAATGTTTTTATAGCTAAAAATGCTGTGTTATGCTTAATAAAAATGTCAGTGTGAACATATAAATGTTTTTGAAAATCATGCAAATGGAATGATAAGAGAACATGATATTTTGTTAGCTTAATGCTGCAAACAGGTGACGTACAGAAATGTTTTTTCTGGAGTGTGCAGGAGCCATAAGGACTGGGTGTGGCTGACTTCTGGGAAGGAGGGACTGGAAGCGACCTAAGGAAGCCAGCCTCAACAGAGAACCTAGAGGAAAATAAAATGGTACATTTGTGGAGAACCATCTAGGATCAAAAGCATTTAACCCATTGTTGTCAAGTGACTTCCTAAGTGCAGTAGGATGATTATTGTTACTGTGATTTTCATTCCTCCCTTCAAGAACTAACAAGGTGGAGGAAATTACTTTAATCACTGTGGTTATAAAAACAAGTCACAGATGATAAGTTAGACTTATGTGCTAAATTAAACGCAGCAACATTTAATCATGTTTTTTTTAGCTACTCTATTGACCTAAGTGGCTTAATTTACCCACAATACAGGGTGAGGCAAAAGTAGGTTTACAATTGTGAGTATGTGAAACCGAATTTATTCTTGTATTACCATTTATTACTTATTGTATTATTTTCCAGATGAACAACTGTAAACCTACTTTTTGCCCCACCCTTGTATTTACTCCTTGCAAAAATCCTTTGTAATAGGAGGTCATGTGTTATGATATTAATTAACCATCTTCTAAACAGCTTTCCTAAAACATTATCTCCGCTTTAGCATGGGATCGGAGAGAGTTTACAGTGGTGATGTGTCTTATGAGAAAAAAGAATATTGGAGAGGAAATTAAAACGGAGGAGGAAAACAAGTTTCAGCACAGATGGCCTGGTTTGTGACGGGAGAGAGGTCAGGTGTAACATAGTGTTCCGTTTCATTTCTTAAATGAAAAATGCCTTCATATTGGCAGGAAAAGTCTGGTGTTCTGATTCAGCCAAGGAGGTCAGGTCAAAACTTTATCTTTTAAAGAAATAGATCATGTAATTGGTTGCTTGAAAGTAATTGAAAGTTGGCACAATTGGGAAACCATTTCCCCTGAAGACTCACTCCTTTTAAATTGAGCAAATGTCAGAAGCAGACATTAAAAGCTAATGTGTGCCTTCTAATTCTCAAAGACTTTACTGTGTGTGTTTCCTGTGGACTTGTGTACATGAACTTTCCTAGGCCTGTGTAAACAGTTCATACCAGGCTGCCTCTAACCACTGATCGCTTACATGAAAGCAGCATTTCGCAAACTATTGGTGGACTCCAAACAGAAGGACCGGTTGTAACCCTTTCTGACCCAATGACCTTTCTTTCATTTTTTACAATAAGCATCCTTTGTTTATTAGTGTTTGATTTTTGTTCATTGTTAATATTTTAATTTATATGCAGTGTAATTAGTTTTTGTTTTGACATACAGCTCAAGTTTTGATAAGTGCGTGGGTTCACATAGGCACTGCCACAATCAGGTCAAAGGACCATTCTGTTATATCAAAAGAGTCCCTCCTTCTGACCCAACCCTCAGCCCAACCCTACCCCTGAGAATCATTGACCTATCTGTAACTTGTCACAATAGCATTGCGTTTTCCAGAATATCAGGTAAATGGAATCATAGAGCATGTAATCTTTTATGATGGGCTTCTGTTGGGAGGCAATTCCATTTCTACATGTCTTGTGACAGTTGTGTCTCAGGCTATCTTTTTGAAACTATTTGCTATGGTTGCTTCAAGGCTGTTTGCGAAGATAGAGGTAGCATCCCCCTCTGAGGCAAAGGACAGAGGGTAGAGGGCAGAGGGCAGAGGGCAGATTTATTTCCTCAGCAGGATCATAAAAATTAGGTCTCCCTGTAAGGCAAAGGTAGGGCAGGATTGCTTGGAGTCCCCTTTATAAGAATGGAAGTTTTCTAAGGTGGATTCCCTCAGCTGTGATGAAAACCCACTGTTTTCTTACCTGGATCTGACTCTGCATTGTGCTCATGGGTCAGGGGTTAGGGGAACTGATTCTAGTCTGAACCTTATGCCGGCTGCTGTGCTGTGAGTAATAAAAGTCCTTCGTCTCTGACCCAGGAGTGTCCTGTCTTCTGTCAGCACCCTCAAACTTGTGACAAGCTAACTTGTCAGCTTGCAAACAAGGGCCTAAGTTTTCAGATCTTTCACAATGCTTGATGCTTCCTTCACTTAGCATAATGCATCTTGATCCACTATGTTACTGTGGGTAATCAGTAGTGTATTATTTTTCTAGGGCTGCCCAACAAAGTACCAAAAACTGGGTGGCTTAAAACAAAAGAAATGTATTGGTTCACTGTTCTTGACCTAGAAGTCTGAAATCAAGGTGTTCAGGGTCACAGTCCCTCTGAAGCCTCCAGAGAAATCTTTCCTCGTTTTTCTGGTGGCTTGCCAGTAACCTTTAGTTATCCTTGGCTTTGGGCCGCATAATTTCAATCTTTGCCTTCATCATCATATGGTGTTTTTCCTGTGTGCCTTTGTTTTCGCGTGGCTGCCCTTTGATATGGTGTGGAGAGCAGAACCGAACTAAGATGGCATCAGTCCTGTCAACTGAGAAGCCATGTTTACAGCTCACGCAGTGGAGCAGTGATTCAGAGGGATCGTGCCACCCCTCGAGCAGGCACAGTACAACATGGTAGATAGCACCTGCTTACCTGAGAGGTAGCACCACACTCTCAGAGCATGCACAGCAGAGCAACACCATCAGCATGTGCTTATTGAGATGGCACAACATGCGTCAATCAAAGGCTGATGCAGCATTGCATCATACACGAATATGAGAGCAAAGGTCCTCGGACAGACAGCTGAGACAGCTGAGAGGGAGAGAATGGCATACTGCTGCCCCAGTCTCCTCTGCTGTAGCTGACACTGAAGCCGCCACAGACTCTGCCTTGCAAGATGCTGACCGACTGCCTCCTAGACCCGGACTCTGATCTGGACTCTTGGGACTCAGGTTTATTATCTCCCAATTCTCTTGTGTGATGTCATTGTTGATTGTTTCTGAGTGATTATTAGTGTTATTAGGATTAGTGTTATTAGGATAAATTTGGATTACATCTTCATTTAAAACAAAGCTGAGTGAACTCTGGCTGGTGTGGTTCAGTAGATTGAGGGCCGGCCTGTGAACCAGAGAGTCGCTGGTTCAATTCCCAGTCAGGGCACATGTGGGCCAGGTCCCCAATAGTGGGTGCATGAGAGGCAACCACACATTGATGTTTTCCTCCCTCTCTTTCTCCATCCCTTTCCCACTGTCTAAAAATAAATAAATGAAATTCTAAAAAAAGAGAAAAATGTTTAAAAAAAGTGCTGAGTGACTAGCATAGTCACCTGTGTTGACTCACTGTTATTCCCTGGTGCTGGTGTTACCTCTATGGCTGGTGGCTGTATAGGTGGCCCAGCGCTTTTTGTTCCTAAGGCCTAGGTTGGAGAACTGAGTGGGGGCGGGGAGGGGCTGAGGGCTGACTTACAGGAAATACTATATCATGAAACATTTGCTTAAACATAAGGACATCAATCAGCCTTATTGAATGTAGGTCCACCTACTCCAGTAAGACCTCACGTTAATTAAATGAATCCATTTCCAAATAAGATCATATTCTTACATACTTGGTATAAGAACTTCAACAGACTGTATTTTTTTGTGACGAGGGGGACACAATTTAACCCATTTCAAATAGTTTCTTCTTATTGATAAGCAGTATTCCATTGGGTCAGAGATGACTCAGTTTTTTATTCATTTGCCTGTTGAAGGACATCGGGATGTTTCCAGTCGGGGGTAATTATGACTGATGCTGCTGTGAACATTTGTGTACAGACTTTTGTGTGAACACTGACCTAGGAATGGGATTGCTGGGTCATGTGGTAACTTTATCTGAAACTGTTTAACTTTATAAGAAGCAGTTTATCAAAGTGGCTGTATCATTTTGGACTTCCACCAGCAACATATGAGAGTCCAGTTGCTCAGAATCCTCACAAGTACATGATATCATGAGGTTTTTTTTCTTTTAATTTGCTCTGTGTAGGGTTGTGTATGTGCCCATTTGAATAGTTATATACAGTGTTATCTGATTGTAGCTTTAATCTGTATTTCCCTAGTGACTAATGGTGTTGAAAATCTTTTCATGTGCTTATTTGCCATATGTCTGTCTTGTCTGATGTGCTTGTTCAGATTTTTTGCTCACTTTTTATTTGGTTTGCTTGTTCTTTTACTTGGAGAGAGTTATGTTCTGTATACAAGTCACCTGGTAAAGATGTGATTTGAATACATCTTCTCTTAGACTATTGTTTGTCTTTTCATTTTTCTTAACAATGCCCTTTGCAAAGCAAAAACAATATAACTTTGATGAAGTCTGATTTTTTCCTTTTTTTTCTTATATAGATTGTAGTTTTGGTGTCATACATGTGAAATCTTTGCGTAGGCCAAGGTCTCCAAAATATTCTCTCTCTCCCTCTCTCTCTGTCTGTCTCTTTCTTTTGTCAATTGTAGGAATCACCTATACCCCACAATGCTTTAAGACCTTATTGCTTATGAGGTTAAAGATTTCCTTAATCAAACCCACTCTATAATTCTCTCACATTCTCTTTTGCTTTCATCTAAATATTTTAGGCTTTGTGTTTTAAATTTGTGTTCATGATCCATTTTGAGTTAACTTCTGGATAGGCTGTGAGGTTGAATTAATTTTTTTCTTTGCCAATGTATCTCCAATTGTTCCAGCATTACTTGCTGAGAAAGTTATACCTTCTCCATTGAATTGTCTTTGCACATTTCTCAATGAACTATTTGTGTGGATCTATAGCTAGACTCTATTCTCTTCCATAAATTTACATATCTATACTTTCATCAATACTATACTGATTACAGTAGATTTAGAGTGATTTTTAAGTTGGGTACTATGAGCCCTCCAAACCTTGGACTTTGCCAAATCTGTTTTGACCATTCCAGCTCTTTCTCTTCACAACATAGATTTTAGAATGAATTTGTCTGTATGTACAAGAAAATCCTGTTATGGTTTTAGTGTGATTTCATTAAATGTATAAATTCACTTGGAAACAATTCACATCATAAGTACAGTAATGTGCCACATAAAGACATTTTGAGCAATGATTAACTGCATGTGTGACAGTCGTCCCATGTCCCATAACATTTTATTTATTTAAAAAAATGTGTTTAGGGGGCGGCCAAGCAAGATGGAGGCATAGTAGAAATGAATCACTTCTTCGCACAACCAAAAGAAGGATAACAACCAATTTAAAAACAAAAAGCAACCAGAACTGCCAGGAAATCAAACTGCATGGAAGTCCAACAACCAAGGAGTTGAAGAAGAAACATTCATCTAGACTGGTAGGAGGGACAAAGACATGAAGCTGGGGCAGAGAGGATGCAAGACAAGGTGGCAGACCATTTGGGTGAGGTTGGGGCTGGCAGACCAGGCAGTCCCACGTTTGCATGCAGATTAGCTGGGAGGAGCAACTGGGGAATGAGACAGACTGGGTAACCTAGGGTTCTAGTGGGGGGGAAAAGGACTCAAAACCTCTGGCTGTAAAAGTCTCTGGGGGTTGCAAAGGTGGGAGAAACTCCCAGCCTCACAGGAGAGTCTGTTGGAGATACCCACAGGGTCCTAGAACGTACACAAGCCCATCCACTCAGGAATCAGCACCCGAAAGGGCATAATCCGCTTGTGGGAAGCGATGAAAAGTGGGATGAGAGCTGAGCAAGTGAGCAAGTGGCATTGTTCCCTCTCTGACCTCTCCCCCACAGACAGTGCCACTATTCAGGGAAGTGGGTTGCCTCACTCTGGCAAATACCTAAGGCTCTGACCCTTACAATATAACAGGTGCACTGAGACAAAGAAATATGGCCCATATGGAAGAACTGATCAAAACTCCAGAGAAAGAGCTAAGTGATGAAATAAACAAGCTATCAGATGCAGAGTTCAAAACACTGGTTATCATCATAGATGCTCACAGAAATTATTGAGTTTGATTGCAAAGTGAAGGAAGAAATGAAGGCTATACGAAGTGAAATAAAGGAAAATGTACAGGAAACCAACAGTGAAGGGAAGGAAACTGGGACTCAAATAAACGATTTAGAACAAAAGGAAGAAATAAACATCCAACCAGAACAGAATGAAGAAACAAGACATCAAAAAAATGAGGAGAGGCATAAGAACCTCTGGGACAACTTTAAATGTCCTAACATCCAAATCACAGGGGTGCCAGAAAGAGAAGAGAAAGAGCAAGAAATTGGAAACTTATTTGAAAAAATAATGAAGGAAAACTTCCTTAATCTGGCAAAGGAAATAGACATGCAAGTCCAAGATGCTCAGAGAGTCCCAAAGAAGTTGGACCAAGAAGAAACACACCAAGGCACATCATAATTGCATTACCCAAGATTAAAGATAAAGAGAGGATCTTAAAAGCAGCAAGAGAAAAGGAGACAGTAACCTACAAAGGAGTGCCCATACGGCTATCAGCTGATTTCTCAAAAGAAACCTTGCAGGCAAGAAGAGGCTGGAAAGAAGTATTCCAAGTCATGAAAGGCAAGGATCTACATCCAAGATTACTCTATCAAGCAAAGCTATCATTTAGAATAGAAGTGCAGATAAAGTGCTGCCCAGATAAGGTCAAGTTCAAGGAGTTCATCATCACCAAGTCCTTATTATATGAAATGTTAAAGGGACTTACCTAAGAAAAAGAAGTTCAAAACTCTGAACAGTAAAATGACAACAAACTTACAACTATCATCAACTGAACTTAAAAAACTAAAACAAAAACTAAGCAAACAACTGGAACAGGAACAGAATCACAGAAATGGAGATCACATGGAGGGTTATCAGTGGGGTGAGGAAGGGGAAAAAGGGGAAAAGGTACAGCGAATAAGCAGCATAATTGGTAGGTACAAAATAGACAGGAGGAGGTTAAGAATAGTAGGGAGAAGCCAAAGACTTATATGTATGGTCCATGGACATGAACGGAGGGGGAGGGGATGCTGGAGGGTGGGAAGGGCAAGATGGAGGGGGAGAAAAGGGAGAAAAAGTTGGAACTATAATAGCATAATCAATAAAATATGCTTTGAAAAAAAGAAAATATGATGAAATCTTACATTGGTTGCCTTTGCCAGGATAACTATTGTCTTTCTCCTTTAAAATTTTTTTCTTAGGGTATACAGGGGATAAATGGTAATGGGAAAATGCAACAAAAACATAATGTAAAAAAATAATAAACATTTCAATATAAAAACAGGAAAAATATTTAAAAAATAATAATAATAAAAAATGTTTATCCACACTGGAGAACTTTCTTCCTATTGCTTTTAAATAGAGAGGAAGGGGAGAGAAAGAGAGAGAATCATTGATATGGGGGAGAAACATTGATTGGTTGCCTTCTCATACGCGCCCTGAGTAGGGATCAACCCGCAACTTGGGAATGTGCCCTGACCAGGAATAGAAACCATGACCACTGGGTGTACAGGATGATGCTCCAGCTAACTGAGCACACTGGCCAGACCCCATGACATTTTAATGAAGCCGAGTTTCCTGTTATTCAGAAATGGAAGGACGTGTGATTCAGGAGAAATTTTTTTTTTCTCTGATGGGAGCAATGTCTGTGGGGATTGGCAACAGAGCCCCTCTTACTCATAGCACCTCAGTTTTGAGGGCACATGTTCCATCTGAATGAGTCAGCCATTGACCTGTTTCAGCACAGAGAGGCCATTCACCTAACGGTACACATTCATAGGATGCTGACAGCCCTCCCTGATCTAGGTGATGGTCTTCAGAGTACATCACTGTTGTGTATTCTTTGTTGAGGACCTAAGAATCTTGTGCAAGGACACCGGGGCCACAGGAACTACCTTAACAAATACTGAGTGCCACTGCCACTTTAGTAAAAGCTCCTGTGGCAGTGTGGAGCCAGCTGTCCTGGTACTTTGGAAATATTTTTAATAATGTAAAGCATAGATGTTTTATTTCTTTCATCCATTGAATGCAGAGAGAGCCCTTTTGCCAGACAGGGTCAATGGAACCAAAATAAATTTACAAATTCAAAATACTGAGGTCCTTAATTTGACCACTGCTTTACCACACAATAACCAAAAACAGGTTGTCATGACAATCTGTTATGATCCTTCATCTCACCATCTTGATTTTTTTTCAAAGGTTTTATTTACTTATTTTTAGAGAAAGGAGAAGGGAGGGAGAGAGGGACAGAAACATGAATGTGTGGTTACCTCTTGTGTGCCCCCAATGGGAGACCCGGCCCACAACCCAAGCATGTGCCGTGACTGGGAATTGAACCAGCGACCCTTTAGTTCACGGGCCAGCACTCAATCCACTGAGCCACACCAGCCAGGGCTCCATCCTGATTTCTTATTCCTACTGCTCCTCAGGCCACCTTTCACTCCCTCCTGACAGTCACCAGTATGTGATCTATGCCCTACCCAGTGTCCCCTGGATATTTCCAATCCGCCCAGCCCACAGCCCTGTTCACGCAGCAGCACTGAGAGCTTCGATGTTGTGTTTCTGACCCTGTTGGAAGGGAGCGGGGAAGGGCTGTGGGGTGGTGTGTAGAAAGCCTCAGCAGTGTGCAGTGATGCCCAGGCCTCCACGTTCACTCCCCACTCCCTCACTGACTCACCCAGAGCACCCTCCAGTCCTGCAAGTCCCATTCATGATATGTCCCCTGTACAGGTGAATCATTTTAAAAATCTCTTATATGGTATCCTTACTGTACTTTTTCTCTGTTTAGATGCACAAATACCATTGTGTTACAGTTGTCTATGTATTTAGTACAGCAACATGCTGCACAGGTTTATAGCCCAGAAGCAGTAGGCTATACCATTTAGGTTTGTGCAAGAGCTCTCTCTGTTTGCCCAAGGACCGAATTGCCTAGCAATGCATTTCTCAGATCACAGCCCTGACATTAAGTGACGCACAATTATTATTGAGTCTTCCAGTTTATGACCTCAACATGCCTTCCATTTATTTAGGTCTCCTTTGATTTCTTTTGTCAGCATCTGGGAGTTTTATCATTTTTGCTTCAATTGTCATATATATCTTAAGAGACCAAAAAAAAAGTTTATCATTTTAACCCAGATATTTACTGCGAACTCTTTATAATTCACTTAGAAACTCTCTTTTGGCTATTTCTACCAATCTTAAAGTATCATGTCACAAACTTTGTCCAGTCCTTATCAGGCTGCTGCATGGGAAGATATTCTTTAGCCAGAAAAAAACAAAACAAAACAAAACCAAAAGCACACCTCGTAAATATTATGCTTTTGCTTTGCCCCTTCTAGATTCACTGTGACCCTGCTAAGGCAGTGGGTACAAGGCTGCGGTGGGCAGCACATTCAGCTTTGCTTTGGTGTAGGCCACTTCGGTGGTATTTCCAGTAGTCAGACGGTGTTGTGTATGAAGGTGATGCCCGGAGCTGCGACAGTTCTTTGCAACCACGAAGACAGAAGCCAACGGAAGAATAGTGTGAGAAGAGGCCTGGAAAGAGCCTAGGTCCACGGTCATCATGCTGAGCCATCAAACTAATCCTGGGACCACACTGTCAGTCCCATGTGTCCTTGTCAAGTAACTGCAAGTGTATTTATGGTTTGAGCACAGGTCCGTATGCATGCGGTTATGTGAAGCTGAGAGACCTCTGCTAGAAACAACTGATTTGCTCTACTCTCCCCTGTCATTCCCCCTTTGCACCCCACCCCTCTTATGCTTTAACCACAGTGGTCCACACGTGGTCACTATTCTGGATCTTCTCTTTGCTCTTACTGTTTCCCCCAGGCTGAGTGCCTTCCTGCCTGCTCCCCCAACTCCCCACTCCAAGCCTCCAACCCCAGGTCATTTCTTCTGGACTTTCTGACTGCACTTAGCTGCCCAACACACACATACACAGCCCACACGCCTTCATCTACAGAATATATATTGTAAGTGCTCACATGACTGAGCTGTTGCTGAACACCGGAACAAACACTAAAGTTTGTTTGGGTGCTTATTTTGTGCCAGGCACCGTAACGATACTTTATTTGCCTTGTCATTTTACTCCCCATGAAAAGTTTACATATTAAGCACTCTTCTTGCCTTCCTTCTTATCAAGGATACAATGAAGTTTAAAGAGGTTTAGTTTGTGTCCCAAGGTCACACAGACAGCTGGTCAGTGGCAGAGCTGTAAAAATTCCAGCCCAGGACCGGCTCCAGACTGAAACTCAGAGAGTGCGTTACACAGAAGAGAGCACGTGTAGCACGAAACACAAATTTATCTTCGCTGCTATTGGCACGAGAAGAGAGACTGTGTTGTGGGCTCCACTGTATCTGCGAGTCTGCGGGCCCGCGCCTTGCACAGAGAGCTGCGCAGTAGCTGTGCCCAGGGACCAGATGGCAGTCCTTCTCTCTGACTGCCAGAGCTCCTTCCGCCTGCTCCCCCCAAGTATTGTCCCAGGCTCCAGCTGTGGCCTTCCTTCCCTTCTCCGTGACCACACCTGTCTTTACTAGCCTTTCGTCAGCCCCGTTGGAACTGTGACATGTTAATTCTCACGAAGATGTTGGCGATTGCCGGCAGCTTGTGCTTCCCTTCTCTAACGGGTATCTTTTCATAAAGGACTTTTGGATAAAGTGGAGTTGAAGCCAAAGGAATGACTCTCTCATGGTAAAACTTCAGGTACATTAGGAGATTCTTAAAGATAAACGGTGTTGAGTGTACATTCAAAAAGCATTTTTTGAACAAATTATGATAAGCGGGTAGTGCCGGTGGGTGAAGGTTGTTATTGTGGAGAAGTGATTCATTGACTCTTCACCGAGGGTGTCTAGATTATTTCACTGCCCTAACCCCCTTTTCCAGGTGAACTTTTATCAATTCCAAAAGGCTACCATCTTCTCCCTCATCTATTAGTGAGCATTAAGGTTTACATAAATAATGCCTGTATTTTCATCTAAATTCATATTCATTAAACTGTAAACAAAAATTGTGTGAATCTGTATAGCAACAATGATAAGCAATGCAATACTTGCCCATACTAAATCATCTGTTGAATTGGAAATACAAGGCTAAATTTTAAATTTGCTATAGGAATTAACAGGAATTTTGGTGGGTGCCTATTAAAATGTAGGCTCCACTCTAGATCTTCTGGCCCCAGAAGGGACTCGTGAGAGAAGTGGGAAGTGCTGAGCTGGGTAAGTGTTGCAGCTGTTCTTCAACAGGGTGTGCCCCCGGGACTCTGGGTTAACATGTCATGAGACCATGCTGGGAACCAGTCCATTCTTTCCCTATCTTCTTTCAAGAAACACTGTGCCAGGCACTGGGGCATGCTGGGAAAACAAAGATAAGCAACACTTCTCAGTGAAGTGCCAGGCAAAGACAGCAGACAACTCTACACGGTGGACTGAGTGCTGAATAGAGGGATTCCAGGATGCCGCTATCCACTTAGAGAGAAGGAAACACCTTGTTCAAGTAGTTCAGGCAAATTTGACAACGCAAACGAGAGGTCAGCCCACACAGAAGATGGTAAATGAAGACCCAGAGGGTTAAGGAAACCTGGTGCTTGCCGAGCATTGTTCAATGTCTGGCCTGGCTGAAGTTCAGGCTCAAGTTGGGGAAAGTGGAGGTAGATGAGATTGGCTAGAATCAGATCGTGAGTGGCCTTACATGTCACCTTGAAGACGTTGGACTTTAATCCCACAAACAATACGGAGCTGTTGGGAAGAAACCTAGACACCCCCAGCATTTGGAACAAAATCATTTCAAAGTATAACGTGACAAGAATGCCACAGGATTAGTTTAAATCAACTTCGTTCTCGGCTAACATTCTATAATCACCAGCTTCGAGCTGTGTTAATCTGGTGAAGACTCCTCTCCGCTGATAAAACAAGCTCAAAGCCTCAGAGATAAAAGGGCTGCTTTGGTCGATTCGGAAAACTCAGCCCTTTCTGTACATACGTGGCTCTAGAGAACAGTTTGCAAATCAAAGTTCTGTGTCCCCAAAAGGCTGAATAATGGAAGGAAAACTTTGATACTGTTTCTGAGGGAAGCCCTGCTGCTGTCTAGTGCAGCTCCTTCCACGCGGCATCACTCAGGAGCTGCTCAGGACATGGAGGCCACTGAATGGGAGGGTCATTCACTAGCAGCTGCCACTTGATGATATGGTGGCATCTTTCTGAGTTAGACAAGATCTTTTGGAATAACCAACTCAATATGATAGCTGTTGTGTCTCCTTCTGTTCCCTTTTAGGTGTCTTCAGTCTTCCCCTAAAGCAGACTCCCTCTTCTGCTGGGTGCCCATTCCCCTACATGCATCCCGATTTGTCTGTGTTGTCTCTTGAAAATGTCCTCACTTTTGCTACTTCTTTCCCCTCATTATGATGAATACACTTTTGAATAAATGAATTTATCATGAAAGGGCCTCGTCAGGGGCTTAAAATATATATGAAAAAAAAACACCTATGAACCAAAGTAAAAATGGATTTGAAAAGCAGCTGTGTTAAGCCAGACACTGACTCATGATTTGATGGAACGCTGACATTTTACATCATAATGAAAACGGATATGCTGTCAAGACTGCTAGACATTTTTTTGTGTGTGTGGAAAAAATAAGTACCTAAGACAGTGAGAGGAACATAGCAGAAGATCAATGTTTGTGAAGTGGAAAGCCACATACTAGAGGGAAAGAAAATATCTCTAGTTTGAGGACCTCAGACTTGTGCACCTGAAGGAACTTCTGGTCTTAAAGTACCCAGGCCAGGCAAGCTGAGAGGTCCCTGCCTCTTCACGGAGTTTGACAAGAGGGTCAGCGTGTGAGACACAAAGTAGTCAAGGAAAAGCGTGAGACATTTAAGTAATAAGGCCATTCCCACCTCCCTGCGACGGTGCTGAATTCACATGGGGGGCTTGGGTTAGGGGGCAGAAAAATGGATGTTGCTAAAATGCATTCTTTCGCATGGATATGATGGGGTGGCAAGGAAAGAAATGTTCTAGGACAAAGTCATTCTGGGGCCTCAGCCTCACCATGACATTTCTGGGCCGACACCACTGGAGGCCTCAGCTCGAACACTCTGCCCTAGGGCGTCCCTCTCTCCCGGTGAGATGCGCCCCCGCCCACTTCACTTAGCTCCCCTGGTCATACGAGTTCAGTCTCTGAAGATTTTTCTTTAAAAAATATTTTAGATAAAAAAATTGCTGACGTAGGGTCAGTGAAATCTAGCTCTTACTCCTTGAAAAGCTAGACAAAAACTCAGCACTGAGTTTGAACCCCATGAGAGGTCAGACACCTTGGGAGCTGGTGAAGGAGGCCAGGGGACTGGAGGGTATGTGTGTGTGTGTGTGTGGCTGAAGATGCACTGGCATAAACCACTCAAGAATTCAACAGTTTCTCCCAAAGTGAAGGAGACAGACCTAATAACCGATGATCTGGCAGTGTTACATCTTTTGGAAAAATTACTTCATTTCTCCATTGATTTCTTTGGTAGAATCACTATTGAAAAATATACGGTATTACGTTCCTAATTACTGACCAGAAAGACCAGGCAATACATCAACTGATTATTTTAATGTCAAATGTTTATTTCTATGCCATAGTTGCCTCAGCACAATTTGTAAAAGAAAGGAATCCAAAAAATGAATTTTTTGGGGTCAGGATATTTTCTCTGCAGATATAAGAAAGAAAGTAAACACCTTGGGACCAGGAATTATCATTTCTTTCACATCATTCTAATAAATTGCATCTAAATATTTTCCTTGGATGTCATTTTTTCAGGGCGGAAAAATATCCACAGGGAAAAAAAAAGGTTTGGATTCATTAAAATAAATTTGGGATAGTCTGTGTCAGAGAACACACCTACAACATCTTTGTTCGGGTACACTACATCACTAATTGTCTTATTTAATATGATAGGCATACTTTATTACATAAAACAGAGTGTGCTGAAAATGAACAATGTTAGAAACAAACCGAAATTTGGTGTATCTTAAATCTTCTGGTGATTAGATATTAGCTGAAGCGCCGGAATACAAATTGTTTATCAATACAAATGCAACTCTCTTCTGTCTTCTGTGATGAAAATGCACTTAGTAGCTCAGTTCTTTTTGCTTTAGCAGGTAGGGCATCCAATACAACTGACACACCTGATCACAATTTTTTTCCACAATAGAAAGGAATGCTCTGATTTCTTAACTGGCTCCCACACTCGAGGGTGGGAGCCAGAAGATGGCATTTGCTCTTTAAATATATTTCTCATCTGATTTGAGACATAAATCCACCAAGTCCCTCACAGCGGAAGCAGGCGCCACTCCTCAGACCACGAGGCCCTCAGCGAGGCCCGGGAGAGTAATTCTGTGATGGCACCTCGGAGATGGCATGGTGGCTGTGCACAGAGATCCCTTCAGCAGACTCAGTGAAAGGATGAGAGTTCTGTAAGTTCATGCACGTTTTATTGAGTAGTAATATAAAATGCTTTTTCGTTTTCATTGTTACAAGTGCATGCTTTGATTGCCAACATTTCAGAAGTCAGATTACAAAGGCAAGGCTTTAGGCTCTAGTGAATTACTTGGGCACTTAGACAATTGTTAAAAAATATGAATGGACTTTTGTTGTTGTTTTCAGAATGAACCAGTTGTAACCCGTAACTGATATACAAAGGGAAAAAAGTGAAAAAAGTACGGAGTTTGTGGCACATGACAGAACAGAACAAAGTAACTAAACCGTCATGACATTAACAGTTACCATGCATTTAGAGTTTCACATGTAACTACAAACTTATTTAAATTTCACAAGTTAAACATGCTAACCATCTATATGTGCACTGACAAGCTTATGTTAAAAACTTTTAAGAATACTCTCCCCTTTAGATTTTTTCAAAGCTTTTTTGATTACAAAATTTCAAAGGCATTAAGCATTTTAGAGAATATAAAGTACGCCAGTATACATACATTTCCAGTATATGTCAGACCACTAAGCGCATTACAGTCCCGTACAGGCCGATACAGCCAATTTTTTTTCTTAAAAAACATGCATAGGCAGATTTTTTTTTTTTTACAGAATATAGATGCTTTATCACTGTACTTAATATGGTGTCTTGTTCACTATACTTAAAATGCACCACTCATAAATATTTTATTCAGCAAGCCACAACCAAGACTTGATTTATCAACAAAACCCCTAAATATAAACAGCAAAAAAAAAAAAGATAGATGTAATTATTCCAGTTTTTTAAAACTTAAAGAAAAGAAACAAAAAGATATTCATTGCTAAATTATAAGTGTTACATTGAAAGAAGGGCATTCAAGCACACTAAAGAAACCTGAGGTAAGCATAATCTGTACAAAATTAAACTGTCTTTTTTGGCATTTTAACAAATTTGCAACATTCTTTTTTTTTTCTTTTTCTATTTTTTTTAAGTCTGCCTAATTCATTTTATAGCCATTATCTGACAAGAGTAGCAAAACATTATCAATAAATAGTCCTTATTTAGTTTGTACATCATTTTGTTAAAAATGTTTGATGTCATTCATTTTTAGTGCTGCAACTGTAAACGTACAATAGAGTAAGAAATTAGACAAAGTTTTCTCGTCCAGTAACATAACAGAAGACCTTCCATGGACCTATCTGGGAGTCCCCGACGCAGCAGGGAAAACGTGTTCATTCCCTAACACTGCAGTATGAACTAACGTTAGCTTTCTTTTTAAATCTGTTTTTCCTGTAAGTATTTTTAAAAGGCATACCCCAAAGACGTGTTTAATCACCACCCTCACCAAAATACCGTTTATTACCTCTCCCCCTTTTTTAATGATAGTGTAAACTGAACCCAGTTGCTGGCCCCCCACAGCAAATAAGCTACCTTCAGAGGCAAGAACATAACAACTGCCGATAATACGCAGCCATCCCCACCATGCCCTGCAGCTGCAGCTCAAAAAAACAAAAAATAATACAATAAAAGAAAAACAGAAAGGAAGGAAGGAAGGAAGGAAAGAAAGACAAAAGGAAGAGAGTGAACAAGAAGTGGTCACTGAATATTGCTGCTATTGCTGCCGTTGCTGTCCGTGCCGTTAGTCTCTGAGGCGAGAGCCTTGTTGATGGAGTTGAGGTTGGCGTCGGAGGGCATGGCGTCTCTGCGGGGCGGCATCCTCTCGTTAATCCGGTCTAAGCCCTTGGCCTCCTCGAAGCTGGTGATCTTGTGTTGTGGTGAAAACCCTTTGATAGCTGAACACAAAATCATTAAAGAAAGAAAAACCGGGTTAGCTGGGGGAAGACAAAGGGCACAGCCGCTGCATCAGGTGTGTTAGAGATTCCGCAGTGAGAGAGGGAATCCTTTAGCAGAGAACAAGTGACGGGACCTGAGCACAACACAACAGACTGCTTACCATACCCGAAGAGAACCAAAAGGGTTCAAAACAGCCAATGTCTCTTGCCAACCAAAGTGTCCTCTTCAAGTTAGTAAGACGTGAACACTTCCGCTGTCTTCAGGAAAGCTTAGGTCAACGCAATCCGAGGTGGGTAAGTAAAGAGGGAAGCTGCGACCAGGGACAGGTCTCTAGACCCAGGACAGCATCGACGGGCCACGTCATTGACTGGGCTATAGCACCAGACACCCTGACTTAGACAGGCTGGAACATGACCCTTTGACTGTTCCATTCTGCTAGAAATGGCAAATTCAGTAGAGTCGCTGAGGCAGGTATACCTGAAATGCTGGTATAAAGCTTAGAGCGGAAGCTAAAAGGAGATAAAAGGAATTAACCTGGAGCATTTCCATGCCATCTCAGAATCCCAGAAAGACTTCCTTGACAAACAACTCAATAATGGCATGAACACAATAAAATTAAAAGCTCCCACTTCTCCACTCAACTTTGGGAGCATGTAGAGTGGGTGACAAGGTGAGAGAAACTCAGAAAAATCAAGATCAGATCACTGATCTTGGGTAGAAAACTTTCTCTGCCCTTCAGCAGAGAACAGGTCAAACTGATGTTCATATGGTATCCATTTTTGCCTAAATCAAGAAAAACTTCCTTGGTAGATCAGTGCAGACATAAGTGATTCAGGAATAACACTGAGAAAAGCCCTTTCACAATTTTAGCAAAGGAATGGGCCTGGTTTCAGCCCTATTCAATGAAAACATGAACTCTTAAAGGGGGAGCATTGCTATTTGATATTTTTTTATTTTACAGTAACCTTTAACGTGCTCCAGGGACAGATACGCCATTTGTTCAAGAAACTCAATGAGTCCATCAGTGAGTGCACCAACAGGTAAGCCGAAAGTCCAGTCCGTAAATGGGGAACCAATGACATCAGTTTGCTTTACTCCCCGTGAAGTGCAAGGCAGATACTGAAGGGCCAATCACCGATGCTGAACGGGGCTGCGTCTCCACAGCGGGTTAAGGACAATTTTATGGTGCCTTTATCCTTCCCACCTTATTGAGGAGAAAAAGGGAAAGCTGTTTCAATCAGAAACTTTGCCAGCCACTCTTACACAAATGTACCGTGCCTTTGATTAGTATGGGTGAGATTCTTAAAGATATACACAGTTGCTTCTAAACTTATTAAATGATGAGAAATAGCATGTTTCCCCCTCTGCATTTTAAAGGTTAGCATCATGGTGATTAGTCAACTATGAGAGGAACAAGATGGGGAAATGGGGAAAGACCAAGGCCCAAAGCAAAGCTATAATTCTTCTTTAATTGAGTAATAAATTACAAAATAATAGAGCTGTCTAATGAGCACCCACCCTGAAAACTAACTCAGTTATTTTGAGGGACAAAACAATTGCACAAAGTAGTACTCTATTCCTTTTTTCTAAGCTACTATGAATACCGTTTCATCAGAATTAAAACATATAAAAAGTTCATCATCATGATAATTTAAGGAGTTACTTTATTAAATTTCAGTGATAAGAGTGGAATCTCTGGGTTTTAAAAGCCAATAAGATGGGAGCATAGAAATTAAAAAATCCAGTAGAACCATGGATGTGCTCGAATGGGGCTCCATTTCTAATCATTTTTGTCCACCCGGAATGGAAGAATGTGCTCTGCTGTAGTTGCTGGTCAGACGATGAGTATTAGCAATTTACATTGGTAGTATACTTAACACAACACAGAGTCACAGAAACCACAGAAAACAGCCAAACTACCAACAAGAATGCACACTGCAGATTAGAATTTGCCAAGAGGAATAGAGAATTCCCACATAAATAGCAGTTTATTCACTGCTATTTAGGAAGCAGTTGTATTTTCTCTTACAGTTGCTATCATTTCCCCTACCACATCCAAATCATGTACAAATTAAAGAGTCTAAAGTGGCACTTTTTAACATCATATCAAAGGACCATATGCACACAATTTGGGGGAAAAGAAAAAGTGGTCTTGCAAGAACAAAATACAACTGAAAATTTTGTTTTAAAGGGGAACTTCAAATTATTCTCTTTTACAATTTCCAGAGGGTACGGTATGTATGATATTAAAAACTATGTGATACGTAGTTCTTTCATAACTGTACATTTAAAAAGCACTCATTTCAAAAGTAATTGCTAAAGGGTCATCTCTACTGTCCTTGAGCAGTGCCAGAAAACGGCCGGTGAGAGACACGTCTGGATTTCTCCTGCAGCACCTAGCAGAGTGCCCGGTGCGGAGCAGACACTCAGTGAACGTCAATCAATTGGGCGATCGATCCCTCAGTAGTCACTCTGCTTGCTGCCGGCCACGCCCACGGCCGCTTTGCTGGTGCTAACGGCACTACAAACACCAGAAGGTTAAAATTTGATGAGAGTCGCAGAACTGTATCTCATACACAGCTGTCACATGTTGGGATACTGTTTAGAGACGTAAATTAATGTTGACTAGAACAAAGCACTATTCAAATGAACGTTTTTTTCTTTCTAGAAACTTCTGAAGACGAGAATTCATAGAGCTATTTTTATTCTCTCCTTTTTCAGTGCTGACTGAAAGCGAGTTTGAGGGAGGGACATGGTTCAGCTCTAAGAATATAGTTTTGTGCATTATTTGTCAAAACAGCTGCCATAACCCCCACCCCACATCATTCAAGATAGATAATCCTTTTGTTTTCTGTGATTATCCTAGATTCATCATGTACAAAAGTCATACATAGCTTTAAGGGAAAAAAACAAACAAACAAACCATAAAAGGACACTTTCCCCTTTAAAGCAAGAACATTTTGGTTAATACTGAGCCACAACCAACTGTTAGCCCAACACCCACACACTCTGTACAAGCTACAGCAAAATAAAAAAAAAAAAAAAAAAATGAATACACCCAGCAGAGCCCTTATCTGTTGCAGGTACAACAGAAAGGGGACTGGCCAATTTACCTTCATCAGCCTCAATAGCCTCAACAGTAGCTGAAGAGAAGAAAGGGGATGTAAAATGAATGAGAAAAATGAGCAGAGGATTTTTAACTCTAAGAACAAATCAATGACGATCAAGGGAGCTGAGAGCATTCATGCTCCTGCAAGTGCTGGGTTCTGGCATAGACAACAGAACAGAAATGTTAAAAAGAAAGGAAAAACACAACAGAATGATCAGTTTAGTTTGTGAGATGCACACATCTTTGCTTTGGTTTTTCCTCACTAAATAAATGGTAAAACGATCCTTCAGGAAAATACTCAGAAGAGTTTTCTTTTACTTAGATCAAATCGATAAGAAACTAGGTCAATCTAAAAATGTGCATGTGACTCACAGAAATTTCAATAAAACCACAGCTATGCTTAGTGATTTATAGTTTTAAAATACTAGAAAAATGGTAGAATTTGAGGCAGTGCCATAATGTCAATGGGGTAGTTTGTGCTATTTAATATTAAAGAGCCCGGTTTCCTACCGCAAATGAAGAGCGGAGGGTGGGGGCGGAGAGAGGTCCATTTAGGGGAAGAATAAAATCAACGTGTCTTGAGCTGAAAATGCATGTGATTCTACAAAGACCGTCACCCAGACAATTAGAGTGGTGAGCGAAGAAGAGACAAGAAAGGCAATGATACAGCCTGGTCTTCTTTTATCAGGCAATCCGATTCAAAATCAGTTTTTCTTATTGGAATATCACTTCTGGGAATAAAACTCTTAAAAAGTTACAATCAAGTGGTAACATGCTAATAGCAGCAATAATTTTATCAGCATTTTAAAGAAAAGGCCCTAAATACTGCAACATCAGGATACTTACAAAACCCGTTGCTTTATCAGCAATTTTTATGATAAGGTGAGGGTCTCTATTCTCACTGTAGGGGCCTGTGACTCTGTGTTACTAATGGTAGTTGTTTCCCTAATTAAGTGCTGAAATGCAAAACTTCTCAACGGTTACTTCCAAAACGTTCCTATTAAAATTCTACCCCTTTACTTTAACATGGACATTTCTTATAATTTAAGGTTTTAAATCTAGGGCAACTGCCGAAGCGCACTACAATTTACTTACAGTGCCTTCTGAAGTCCACCATGAAGAGTAGGCAGTAAAACTCTAAGTATTTTCTCCATTTAGACAACTGAAGGGTGTCAGACAATGGATTTTGAAACTGTATTAATGTATATGCTTTAAAATGTACACTGAGTTTTCAAATTCTTAGGGCTAATGAGGTCCCAGTCCTCATGTTCCTTGTGTGTGTGTGTGTTCAACACAAAATAACACAAACAATGGATTTAAAAATAAAGTTAACAGAAAAGGAAACTGAATAATCTAAGTTAAAATACCAGTGAAAACTTCAAAAAACCAAAGAGTTATAAGAACTTAAATAACTTAAGTTTAAAAAAGTAAAGCAAAAGATAAGAAACCACACCAGCACCAACATATTAGAAACGTGAACTGCCCATTATTAAATGTGTGCTCCTAAAGCAGATGTGGCCCTGGTTTCTGGTAACACACCCTGCAGCACCTTAAATGTGCTCATCAAAAGCCTTGCGGGCTGTAGTCACGTAGGTAGTTGTATGTTGTGTGCCTTTAAGTGATCCACTTATGTTTACTGCAGTGGGGAAAATTCTGTGGTTTTTCAGAAAGGTTATTAAATTAATCTTTAACTATAAAAAGGGACTTTACTTAAATATTACACATTTTTCTACCATCATTTGGAAAATTCTCTTTTGTGGAAACTCAAAGATACTGATATTGGGATAAGTTCACATAAAATAAAGAAAACTGGACCGATG
Organism: Macrotus californicus; assembly: GCA_007922815.1. Lineage (NCBI taxonomy): Eukaryota > Metazoa > Chordata > Mammalia > Chiroptera > Phyllostomidae > Macrotus > Macrotus californicus. The sequence continues at coordinate 7,094 of VMDR010010703.1, read as the reverse complement.
CTGCTAGATGTGGTTAGGTGGCAGTACCATCTACATGAGGTTGAACTTCACTGTCTACGTACGTGTGTCTACATCATGCAGCCATAGGAACACCTGCACTTTCTCGATTGAGAGATAGGGACGGGGAGAAACACACAAAATAGATTCAGGAAAAGATATAGGAAAATAAGCAAGAGGCTGAGATTATTTTTAAAATGTGACAGTGCATTTTTGTTTTCATTCTTTCCTGTTAAATTCTAATAGCAACATTTCCATAAAGTATTATTAAAACTCGACTCTAATTAATGATCATATTAGTTAAAATGGGTAACAGAACAGAAGTGATGAAAGTGAAACAGTGTATATAGCACTGTGCCATCTAACAGGGCAGCCATTAGCCGCATGTGACTATTTAAATCAAATTAATAAAAATCGGATAAAACACTCAGTTTCTCAGTTGTATTAGCTGTATTTCAAGAGCTCAAAACCCTATGGTTCGGTGGCTCCTGTGCAGATATAGGAGTTTCCATCACCACAGCAAGTTTTACTAGAAAGCACTCGTCCAGAAAGCTACATATTTTAATACAAAATTTCTGGCTTAAAGGAAATGTTTTTCTTTCTTTCTTTTTTGCAGAAATAAAAGATGGTTTTACTCTGTTTTAGAGGTATAAATCAAAGAAAAGACATACTGACATGTATTTCCATTCAAGTGGATAATGAAATTATCCTTTTTTATATTCTTCCTCCATTTTCCACTGAAATCTAGACTTAGGGATGTACATTTGTGTATGTGTGTGCATCTCTGGTGTGTTTCCTCCATCAAACAGACAACCAAAACATGTAGTAAAAATGTTACTAAAAGTTTGTTTTTAGCAACGATTCACCCGAAGTGGCCCCACCTACTGTGCACGTGGGCAACCCTACAGCCAGCCTGTGCCGTGGCTGACACGTGAACGAGGGCGAGCAGGTGGGTCAGGAATCCATTCAGGCCACCGAGGCGGCTACGGTGTCGGACAGGGCTGGGCAAGTGCACATGGGATTGCAGCCCTTCTCTGAGCAGAGACTAAGACAGAGCTTAAATGAATGAGAAAGTCAGGGCTGGAACTCTGCAGCTGACTGAGAACCTCCCAGCGCAGCCACAGCAATGGGCCTGCTTACCGCTTTGCAGGGTCTGCTTCCCTCCAGAGAGCACTCCGCTGGGGAGCATGCCAGTGGGCGTCAGGCCTTTCAGCGTCAGCACACTCTCACTCTCCTCTCTGCAAAGGCACAATGCGGGGGAGGGCATTAGCTCTTACTTTCTTCTAAGGAAAAGTCTTAAAAGAAAAAGTGCATATAACAACTCACATTTACATCTATCTTGACTCTGCAGATTTTTTTAAAAAGTTAAAACATATTTTTTATACATTCATATCGAATTACGTTATGTGAAGGGTGTGACGGATTAGTTTACATCTATGCAGCTGTGATGGCTCACTCTCTTCTGAGCACTGGAGACACACACAACAGCCCAGATTTAGGAAGCAGGCGTCCCAACACACAGCGCTGGCTGGGCACCCTCCGTGGTCCCACACATATGCCGGGAGCAAGCCAGGTGGGCAGAGCGTGGATGCAACCTTTTCAGCCAGGCTCAGGAAAAATCAGTGAAGCTGATGTGATTGGGAGAGAAAACCAGAGAGTACGTGGGAGATTAAAAAAGTAAATGAACTCCATCTCTGGATTAGGAAGCTGGTAGTTACATTCAGAGGCTGAGGAATTTGGACATTACACTATAAACGTGCAAACTAATGGCAACTAGCCAATAACGAAACGGGTAAAATTCCCCAGCTCTCCTTGTCTGATGCCTCTTTCCCCACTACTCTGCTGATACAAAAGTATTTTATCACTCATTATGACAAATGTTTTATAATCAACTTATATACATCATCATTTCAATTATATTTGTTAATCACAGCACAGCATTAATCATACTGATTAAATAATCGTGAAATAGGAATAATCCGACATAACCAAGTTTGTATTTTTATATATCTATGTTTATAATATGTGCATCTGTCTACTACACATTTTTATGATGTCTAACGTGATCCAAACAGAATTCCTAAACTCCCCCTGAACCTGCCTCTTCCATAATCTTTCTTCAATTCCACCCTTGAGTTCAGCCTAAAGATTTACCCTCTAACCCTTTCACCTCTCTCACGCCACATCCACTCAGTCGGCAAACCTGAAGGCTCTACCCTCGTTTGTTTCCAGCATCTCACCACGTCTCACAATGCTACTCCCTTATCTTTTTTCTTTTTTAAAAATTACTTTATCGTTGTTCAATTACAGTTGTCTGCATCCCCCCCGCCCCCCCCCGTCTCTTTTTAAAACAGCTTCATTGTCACAGAAGTAACATATCATGCAATTGGCTCATTTCAAGTGCACGATCCAATCAATGGTGTTAGTACATTCATAGTTGTGAAACCATAACCCACGGTGAATTTTGGAACATTTTTGTCACTCCCAAAAGAAACCCTTTGTCCATTAGAGGTCACCTGCCATTCCTTTCAGCCCCGTATAACCACTAAGCTACTTTCTGTAGGTTTGCTTCTTCTGGATTTCGTACTCTGACTTCAGCTCTCGAATGTCTTGCTTCTCAACTACTATTTTTGCAGAAACAAAAATTTCTTGGTTGTCTAAGAAAGTTCAGGGCTTGATTCTCTACCTGACAACCCTTCCATGCTGGCATCTGGGTCATCAGTCACACATCTCTCAGGCGACAAAGGAGACTTGGTTTTCTAACAGATTGCTTCGTGAACAGTTACCACCACCAACGGGATTGCTCTACTTGCCTCTTAACTAGTCTCCCTGCTCTATCCGTGTCCTGCCCCCGTCCTCCGTCCCCGCCTCCACAGCTATTCTCAATGTAGCAGCCAGGCTGAGCCTTTTAGTACCTGTGCACATGCTGTCTCTCCTTTTTCAAACTCTCTGATGGCTTCTCCTCTCATTATTAGGAGTGAAAATTAGAAGGTTTGACAAGAGCCTTAAAAAACTAGCTCCCAACCCACACTGTCCCACCCTTCATGCTGGGATTCCCACCAGGGCCCACCCCCCAGCTCTCCTTGGATGTCCCGGCTCCTCCCACCCAGGGCTCGGCATTCCTTGGTCACACCCCTCCTCTGATGGCTCCTCCCTCCCTGCCTGCAAGTCTGCTCACGCATGGCTTCTAAGCAAAGACTTCTTTGAGAACACTTCAAAAAATAACATGCACCTACTATATTCCCTATTTCTCCTTGCCTATTTTACTATCATCTGAAAAACTATCCAGTTCATTTGTTTCCTTTCTGATGTTTTGCGCTGCCCGCTACCCCCCACCTTGGCTAGAGAAGCTCCCTGCAAGCAGGCGTTTCTGCCTGCTTTCCTCACTGCTGCGTCTTCGGGACCTAGACCCGGGCAGCGCCCAGTGCAGAGCTGGCGTTCAAAAAACATTTCCTAAGTGAATGAGTCAAAGGAACAGAATAGAGAATGGCAGCATTAATCCACATTTTATATTTCTGTGTCCTTCACTGCAGAGTTTACTTAAAACATTAGGTTTGAGAAGGTCCATTAATCATTGTTTACTCTCACGCAGTTATTTCAACCTTTTTGGGTTTTTGCTGTCAAATCACTAGAGGGTACATAAAAAAGAAATGTTCTGAATGCCAATAGATGGGTTTGGAAAAGTTGAGAGTATCTCTAAACAGATGAACCTATTTTTTCCTTTGCATTAGTTTTCAAAATCAAGTTTCCTTACCCCCTCTCCCCTTTCCACTCAACCACTTTTCTCCTCTCCCTGTATTCTTTTTGTTTTTTAAACTGCAGTACAGCTGACATACAGTGTGACAACAGTTTCACATGCACAGCATAATGATTTGACATTTATGTATCTTACGACATATCACAACAATGAGCCTAGTAACTGTCTGTCACCATCCAGAGTCACTACAATACCCTTGGTTATACTCCCTCTGCTGCACATTACGTTCCCATGATTCACTTTATGACTCGAAGCTAGTTCCTCTTATTTCCCTTCACCTATTTACCATTAAAATGTATCTCACCTGTTTCTTCCTACTTTTGCTTTTAAATGTTACTTTCACAAAACTTAAAACTCAAGATGTGGCTCACATTACATTTCTATTGGGAAGCACTGCTCTAGAGGATGCTTGTCTTTTCCTCCTTCCGTCACTTGCTCCCCCGGCAAAAACTTCGCTTATGCAGCATTTCTAACCCTCATCTTGCTCTGAGGCTGCAGGGGAGAACTTCTACCTACCTCTACATGAATATCCCTCCAGCATCTCGGGGGAAAACGAGCACAATCCAACACACCATAGTCTTCCCCATAAGCCCTGTTAGATATTGAGAGGGAGGAGTACTCCCTCCTTCTCAGACATCAGCATTATTACCCGATCAGTCACACAGGTTAGTGCCCCTGTGGGATAATCCTGGAATATTCCCTCTCCCTCACCACCTCCTGCGTAGGTCAGAGTTCTTGCAGCAAAAACCAGAAGCTACTCCGGCTGATTTTACCAGGACAGAGATGAACTAAAAGGTATTAGAGAGCTCCCAGATGCAGAGAGCTGGACTGGAATGTTCTGAAGTTGGGAAAAGCCTCAGTGCTCAGCCACATTGTGGGATGTGCTCTGGGCAAGGCCGCCACTACTATCTAGAGCCAACACCGGAGCTCACGCTAATGTTGTGTGGTTAACCCCAAAACGCTGCGGAAGAAGCTCTTCTACTGCTGGCCTCCCAGATTCCAACCTGACAGAGGACGACCATCTTCGGCCAGCTGCTTCTTCATGATGCTCATTTCAGAACAGAAGTCTTATGTGTGTCCATTTGATTGGGGGCCAACATGCCTGCACCCTACCTGCAAGGGCTGCTGAAAGACAGGCTTCTGGTTCCCTCATGACGCTGTGAACTACCAACACGCAAGGAATGTGCTGGACAGCTATACCTGACAAATGTGTACCACCGCCCACATTCATTCATTACATTGATCATCTGCTAGCTTCACAAATTCCTTATGTTTGTCCCTTCCTTTGTATCTTTCCTCCTATCACCCAGTTTGGCTTGGATTATTTCAAGAGCTGCTTAGATGTTCTTCCTGACACCAGTAAGTCACCATGCTATCTGATCTTCACACAGTCATTAACATGTAATATCTAAACATGGGTTGGAGCATGTTACTCACCCCATGAAGACCACTCCATAGCTCATTTCCTACACACACAAAATTAAATGCTGTATTTACCATGGTATGCAGACCATCAGGGATCTGGACTTCAATCCATTTGCAGCCTCATTTTTTACTAGATTGTTCACTTGTTTCATGTCTCACCACCCAGCTCTTTTAAATACTTAGAATGCACTGACTACATAGCTCACTTTCAGACCGGACCCTCCTTCGTGCTGCCCACTAACTGAGCTGGACGTACTACTCAGCCTCTCCCAGTTTCAGTTTCCTCACCAAGGTCAACCTGACCTTACAAGTGTGCTGTGCAGAGATTCCTGTCAAGTGCGTACACCATGGGGCACAGTGCTTGGAGCTCAGCCGGGACCTCATAAAACACTGCTCTCTGGACGGTGGGACGGTGTTCTTGATGGTTTCTCAGCTCCAGGAATGCCTTCACCACGATTCTCTGCCCAGCGGAACCCAGCCTATTCCACACGGTGCTCCTGCAATGTCGACCTCTGCATGAACGTTCCTTTCAGGAAACACAGGGCTCCTGGTTGTCCTTTTCCACAGCAGAGCGTCTCTCTGTGCCCTCAGCACACATTTCATTGTCTTTATTTGTTTATTTTCTGCATCGTCTGGCATTCCAATGTCATCCATTTTACCTAATGTAGTATCGATATATGGTACACATTTCATGCTCAATCCTTACTTACTAAGCTTAATATATTTTTCTCTGGGTATTATCCCCCTGTATTCTACAAATTTACTGAGATGCTTTAATTATAGAAAAGCATAAAATATATCTTGTTTTAATTTTCTATCTATATGTGCAATCTTAGTCAAATCACTATTTATCATTGGGTTCAAACGGATCATTTCTCAGCGGGGAATGATGTACTAAGAGGCAAGGGACTGGAGGAACGTCCAAATTTTAAGACCTACCTATGATTTACAGCATTGTTCCTAACATCTTCATGTGGTTTGAAGGCTAACATAGACAGAAATAATTCTTTACATTAAGGGAGGTCTCCCCTTTTCTCCCTTAATGTACTTTCACATGGACATGCTGGAGCTGTCTATCCCTCTCCTTGTAGAGATTTCAGATAGGAAATAAAATAGAGCATTTACTGGTAAATCTCAGACACAATCAATAAGCAACTGTTTACACAGAGGACTCAGCTGAGCTTATGATCTTTCTGAAGTCCCCTGCCCACGAGGACATCTAGCCACACATGCCTCCTTGCTGGTCCTCAAAACTGCCAACCCTGTTTCTACCTAAGGATCTTTACACCTGCCCTTCCGGGCCCTTGAACCTCAGCCCACAGCCCCATGCAGGCCATCCCCACACTTGCTCAAGTGCTGTTACTCAGAAAGCTCTTTGTGGATCACATACTGAAGTGCCCCATCTCCCACATGTTATACCTTTATAATTGCAGTCCTTTTTTCCCTTCATGGCACAGAATCAATGCTTTAAGTTTTGTGTTTGTTACGGAATGAACGAATAAATGAATCTTAACAGTTCAGGTAAGCATTAGAGCAAAGCGGCCTCATTCATTAGGTGGTAGGAGCAACACTGCTGTGTTTTCAGCTGTACCACGACTTTTCAAGATCGGGCTGGCTACCACGGAGCTACCAGTGACTTTGACTTGATGTCTTTGAGAAGGCGTGACACTGCTTCTCATCCTTCTCGTGGCTCTCTACTTGTGGCATCAAGCCAGTCACTCTGCAGTGACTCCACCAGGAGTCGGAGAGAAACAGCAAGAGGAGAAATCAGAAGAGCCAGCGTAGCTACTCGGTGCAACACAGCCGAGGCAAAATTAGGTTCCAAAATCGCACAATATGCAGGTGGCCTATTTCCCAAGACTTTCCTATCTCTCCTTTTCAATGTGTAATCGTGAATGGATTGTGTCCTCCTTAC
>VMDR010010702.1:0-30190 GCA_007922815.1 Macrotus californicus | reverse complement strand
CTGTACGAGGTGCCGCGCCGAAAACGCGGACGTAGCACATGGTCAGTCCTCCTTTGTGTGAAGACTTTCCTAACCTTATATAAGATCTATGCTTAATAAAACAATGCTTTTTTCCAAGTGGTGTTTGTAACTTTAATATTAAGAGATAGTTATATAAAATTCTATCAATTACATAAGTAAAATTTATAAAAATTATATACAGATGGATGCCGGATATATCCGGTGCTCGTCCACACAGGTCATCAGATGGGCGCTGGATATATCGGGCACCCATACCGAAAGGGTTAATGAGAAAACAGCAGTGGCCTAATTTGGAAAAAAAGAAGGAAGAGCAACTGTGATAGCCTTGTGACGTCACTTTGGAACTTTTGAGTCTTCGGCCATTGCCCTACTTTTTATGTACTTAGCCCTGCCTTCATCAGATCCATAATACCTGGTGGTTATAAAAATACCCTAACTACAGGGCCCAGCAGAAGTAATGCGTGCTTGATTGTGGTTGGTAGGGTATGTGAATGTCTCACACAAGATGGACAGCAATTTGAACATTTCACCTAAAATGTCATATGATGTGCTTGAGTGTGATATTGTTATATTACAGAATTACATACTTATTATTTTGTAATAAAATATTTTATAATATAAAGGGGGCATTATTTGTGCCAGGCCCTGTATTTAAATCTCTAGATATAAATCATTTTGTGAGATGTGAAAGCAGCATATCCTTGGGGCATCCTTGGAGAAAGGCTCTGGAAAAAGCAGGGGGCTGCTGCAAGTATGTTGTTGACAGTCATCAGTAACTGACATGCCCATGCCCCCTTCTTCATGGAGAGTAACTGAAGGAAAAATGGAGGAATTTGCTAATCCCTGGACTATTATAACAGTTATAATTGTCAAAAAGGGATAGCTAACTGTAAGTACATTGGAATCATGCCTGATCTAGTGTAAAATATCTTTACCTAGTTGTGAAAAGACTTTGAAATAGTTTTCCATAGACTTGGAATTCTGAATAAAAAGGAGTTGAAGTGAAAAGATTAACCCCACACGTCAGGGGTCAGCAAAATATGGACTGTGGGTTAAATGTGTACTGAGGCCTGTTTTTTTATATCCCTTGGGCTAAAAATGATTTTTACGTTTTTGAAGAGTTGTTAAGAGTATGTGACGGAGGCTGTAGATGGTCCACAAATCCAACATTAACTGACTGCAAATAAGTTTGTCATTCCTTTCATACAGTTACAGAGGATCTGTTTTGTGTTTTCTGTTGAAAGACTGGTGGTGCACTGTAAACAGTAAAATACGAGAAATCATCCTGAACATTTGTAGTATTTCACAGAATTATTCCATTTTAGATTGGACAGAATGTTAAGAAATCATCTTCCTTATATTAGTTTGCTAGGGCTACGAAGTACCACAAACTGGGTGACTTAAACAACAGAAATTTATTGTCTCAGTTCTGGAGACTAGATATCCAAAATCACTGTGTCAGTCAATATGGTGGGTGCATCATGAGGGCTGTGAGAAGGTATCTGTTCAGGCCTCTTCCTAGCTTCCAGTGGTTTGCTGGCAGATTTTGGTGTTCTTTGGCTTGTTGACATTATCACCCCAGTCTCTGTTCTCATGTTTACATGGCATTTTTCTGGTACATTTCTATTTCTGTCCAAATCTCCCTTTTTATATGGACACAGTCTTATTGGAGTACGGTCCACCCTAATGATCTCATCTTAACTTGATCATTTGTTAAGACCCTATTTCCAGATAAAGTCATATTCACACATCCTGGGGCTTAGGACTTCAGCATCCTTTTGGAGGATACAATTCAACCTATAACATTTTCTCCTTTGTTTTACAGATAAGAACACAGAGGTCAAGAAAGTATAAAGAAGTCATTCAGGTCCTACAACTATCTATGTGAAGAACTAGTATTAAAATGTAGGTCCTCTGTCTGGTCCAGTACTTGTTCACCCACATGCTTTACACTATACTATACAATTGATTAGTTATATTTTTCCACATCTTTCATGTGCCTTCACTATTCGCAGAAGAAGAATGAACTAGAGATGGATCAGAATTAATCCATCATTTCTATTACAGAAACAAGCACATTATGCACTAATATTATGTTAAATTATATATACCATCTTTGTATATTTAGTTTAGAAAGAATTGATCAGTTGTCTGTTACTGGAGAGTGTCTAAGTGTACATGCACAATGCAAGCTAGGTGGTGGTGGTTGGAAGGTTGTAGAGAGCATTCATTGGTGTGGATCTATGCATTGCCTATTGCAACAGCATTGCTGGACAGGTGTTCATCCAGAAGCTCTTGACTCAACTTACTTTTGACCTTTGACAAATCACTTCTTTAAGCCTTAATTCCCATTTCTTTAAGAGAAGGGGTAAGATTTTCAGAAATCTCTTATAATTCTAGAATTCTAAGATTCTAATTCTGAATGTAGTGAGACCCCCTTGCAGTATCTATTGGTTGGGGACCATACATTTAACTGTATACTAAGGAGATATGCTAAACTTCTTTATAGACTGAAACTTATCTTGCCTGGAGCAATATATATGGGTATTAATTGTGGAGCCCCAGTGTCTAATTATAAAAACTTGGCAAAGCTCTCTAGGTATACATTCTAGTGATGTTTGATTACAAGAGGGAGGAATATTGCCATATTGTCAAGTTTTTCTCTTGCAATTATTGGCCATATTTCTGAGTAAAGAACAAAATTTAAAAGGTTATGTACCCAGAGATAACCTAATATTTCTTATCACTGGCATCCCAAGGAATTCATTGTACCTCCGTTGCACCCCTTGGTATTTTCTACCTCTTGTACAGCCTTTTGTGGTAGTCAGCGTGCAAGACGGCCTCTAATGACTCTTGCCGTTGTTACTCATGTACTCCCAGCCTAAATAGGATTGACTTCTGTGACCAGTAGGATATTGTGGAAATGACATTGCTCTGAAGATATTTTTAATCGACTGTGATTAACTTCTATAAGGGCTAGAGCCACCTGGGTTGCACCTCTTGCTTTTGTTGGGAAAGGTATAAATTGCATCTACTATTTTATTTGGAAATAAAGGCAACATTTTAAATAGGTTTTCTTTAAAACAAAGTGTTTTAAAGATGAAACAAGTACAGTTATCTCTATGGGGGATAACATTTTAAAAGTATCTAAGCACAGCAGGATCAGAGAGAACTGTTGGAGTTGGCCATCTTTAGAGAATTTACTGAGAAAAGAATGCCTTTTATTTTTGCTTGTATTTTTAATTGAAAATAATTTCAAACTTACAGATAAGTTGAAAAAAATAACATGAAGAACACCTGTATACCTTTTACCTACATTTACCTATTAAGATTTTGTCTCTTTTGCTTTATCATGTATGCTTCTCTGTGTTCTCTCAATGCTTGCATCTGTAAGTACTGTGTATATATACACGTGTACTTGTGTATGTATTAGTCTGTCCAGGAAAAGTCTAGCCATTATTAATATAATGTGAATGGTTTGCACAACACCGATGTAACCTGGCAGCCAAGGAGAGTGGACTGGAATGTGCATGCATGAACAATGACGGCTTCACTGTACTAGTCGGTGGGGCCGGTAGGCGCCATTGAGTGAGCATGTGTACTGTGTGGCCATCACATTCAAAATGACTGAGCAAGTAGAGCAATGAATCTGCATCCAATTTTGCCTTAAGCTTGAATATTCCTCTGTGGAACCTATTTGGGTGATTCTTGAGGCAGCAGCTACGAGTAACTGGTGACTGGCAACTTCATCACGACAACGTACCTGCTCATGCATCACATCTCATGCAGAGTTTTTGGGCAAAACATCAAATCATGCAGGTGACTCGGCCTAGATTTGGTGCCCTGTGTATACACACACACACAGAGTGTTTATTCTAAATCATTTAAGGGTAGCTTATATACATCATAGCCCTGTACCCCTAAATTCTTAACTGTAATTCCTAAGAATGACAGTTAAACTTCAGTAATTTTAACAACCTTGTAAGAGACTGGGGGATAAGGTAGATTTTGCTTTTTAATGCTTGAATTTTTGAATTGTTGCACTTGCTCTGTGCTGCATGAAGTGCCCAGGAATTCACTTTAAAAAATAATAGCACTGAATTTTTAATTATTTACCTATTTATTTATGCATCATTCCCAACAGCATCACAGGTGAATGTTTCATATTAGTTTAAGGTGTGAACGATGTCTCTTTAGCCTGAAGATAAAACAACTTTGCATCTTCTGATGCTGTGATCTTAATTATGGTTTTGTTCCTGATTCTCCATGTGGCAGAGTCCTAGGCAACTACTTTCACCTGATGACTAACCCATTCTCAGCCACCCAACTTTGTGACTTTGGTTTCAGTAGGGGAATGTCATGTATGGGCTCCCCAAAATACTTGAATTTGAAGTTGGAAATAGCATACTAATATGCTGAAGCTGGAATTATTTCTAATAAGAGTCCCACTAAAGATAATCTGTTTTTTCTGAACATAACATAGGGGAATGAGTATGGCTGTACTATTGTAGATATTCTTGATCTTCGACTAAAATTGTACTACCTAGGAAGATTGATATTTTCATGTGATTCTCAGTAGAAGAATAAAGAAAATGTAATAGCTATGTATTCTAAATTCTTTATTATACTTTGTTAATACAATAACTAAATACCAGCCCAAAGCAAAGAAGCTGTGAATTTTTATTATTGTCAGAAACATGACTTTAAAAGACACCTAGAGAACAAACGAATTCAAGGAGACCCAGAAATCTCACATAAGATTGAGGAAAGGTTTTGTGTATGTTTGTGCGTGTGTGTGTCTTTATATATATCCTATGTTGGTAAATACCAAAGAGAAATATTGATAAATACATATTTTAATGAAAATAATTTTTTGAGAGGAAAGGAACGCATACTTTTTACCCATGAAGTTAAGTGTAGTATATAAATATAATTGATCTTATATACCATGTTCATGCATAGGAAGAATTAACATCATTAAAATGTCCATACTACCCAAAGCAATCTATAGATTCAGCGCAATTCCTATCAAGATTCCAATGACATATTTCACAAAACTAGAACAAATAGTTCAAAAAATTCTGTTCTGGGGACTTTTATGTTGAAAATATGTAAAGCATTTGTAGCAGTTTAAAAATAAAATTTTTAAAATTATTTAAATTGTTTTGGATGCTTCAGTTGTATTATATGTGATTTACCTTTTACATTTGTTTGAGTTGTTAATCTGGAGAGTGTACTTGTACTAGAGTTTACTGTTGTTTTACTGTTTCTTATTGGAGAGTTATGATATAAAAGACTATTCCAATGAAAACATTAAAATTTACAATTTGACATACAAACGGGTTGTTGGTTGATTTTCACCAGTGTAGCCTTTTCAGAGCGAAAGAGCTGCTGTTCACTATTTCTCCCCTCCCAGCATAAGATGAGTCATTTGAGCTCATCAGATGTACAAAAGTTTTTTTATGCTATTGCTAGCAAGCACTTCATAATTTGGGGGAAATTTACACGAAACGTTATATGTCATTGTAAGCAATAAAAACTTTCTAAAAAGAATTTATATGGAACCACAAAGCAAAAGTAATTTATATGGCCCCACATAGCAAAAGTAATCCTGAGAAAGAACAAAGTTGGAGGAATCACACTACCTAATATCAAACTGTATTGCAAGGCCATAGTAATCAAAACAGCATGGTACTGGCATAAAAACAGACACAGATCAATGGAACAGAGAGCCCAGAAATAAACCCACAACTTTATAGCCAATTAATATTTGACAGAGGAAGCAAATGCATACAATGGCTAAAGATAGTTTATTCAGTAAATGATGTTGGGAAAAATGGACAGATAAGTGCAGAAAACAAAACTGGACCACCTTCTTACACCACACACAAGAGTAAATTCTAAATGGATCCAAGACTTAAATGTTAGACCTGGAAATATAAAAATCAGAGGAAAGCATAGGCAGCAATGTGTCGGACATTGCTTGTAGCAAAATTTCATTGCATGTATCTCAACTGGCAAGGGAAACAAAAGAGAAGATAAATGGGACTACATTAAGCTAAAAACTTTTTGCACAGGAAAGGAAATCAACAAAATAAACCCACAGAATGGCAGGACATATTCATCAATACAACTAGGAAAAGGGGTCAATATCCAAAATTTATGAAGTACTTACGAAAAAGTACACCAAAAAAAAAAAAAACATTAAAAAATCAGCAAAGGACCTTAATAGACACTTCTCCAAAGAGGACATACAGAGGGCTAATAGACATATGAAAAGATGCTCAACATCACTAATCAGACAAATGCAAATTCAAACCACAATGAAGTATCTCATACCTGTCGTAATGGCTATCATCAATAAATCAAACAAGTGCTGGCAAGAATGTAGAGAAAAGGGAACCATTTTGCACTGTTGGTGGGAATGCAGATTAATGCAACTACAGTGGAAAGCAGTATGGAGATACCTCAAAGAGTTAAAAATGGATCTGCCTTTTGACCCAGTGATCCCACTTCTGGGAATATACATAAAGGAACCCAAAACACTAATTTGAAAGAACATAAGCACCCCTATGTTCATTGCAGCATTATTTACAATCACCAAGATATGGAAGCAGCCCAAGTGTCCATCAGTAGATGAGTGGATAAAACAATTATGAGACATTTACACAATGTAATACTACTGGGATGTAAAAAAGAAAATTTTACCCTTTGCTACAGTATGGGTGGACCTGGAGAACATTATGTTAAATGAAATCAGTCAAAGAATGACAATACTAAACGATTTCACTCATATGTGGGATCTAGTGAACAAACTATACTAGCAAGGAAAATGGGGACAGACCCATAGATGGAGTGCAGGATGACGGCTGGGTATGGGGGTAGGTTAAGGGGTAGACAGATTGAAGAAAAAGGAAAAAGGACTCATGGACCATGGACAGCAGTGTGGTGATTGATTGGGAGGGAGGTAGAAGGAGACTAAATAGTAATGGAAAAAACAATAAAGATTAAACTTAAAAAAATAGATATAATTGATCTTTCAAACTATCTTAGTTAGGCTGACAATAGTAGGACAGTATTGTGAACCATAAGATAAGCTCTGATTCTCATTATAAATGAAATATATACTGCTTAGAGTGTCTTATTTATATTGTTAATATAGTTTAAGAGTTGACTAGTATGTCTTAAATTTAAAAATTCTGCTTACAGAGCAGAATTCAAAGTGTTTTAAATTCCTTAGCACAATGTGGTATATAAAATTACTGAGTAAGTCTTTATAAAATCAAAACCAGTTTAATATAGGAAATTTCATATGCTTCAAACTTAAAATGGTTTCTTTAAAAAAATTTTTTTTATTATTAATGTTCAAATACAGTTGTCTCCGTTTTCCTACCACCACTTTCTCTCACCCTACTGACCCCCACCTCCCACCCTCAATCCTACCCCCTTTGGCTTGTCCATGGGTCCCTTTTACATGCTCATTTATGATCCTTTCCATTTTTCCCATGTCATTTCCCTCCCTCCTCCTGTCTGCTTACTGTCAGTTTGTTCTTAATTTCAATTTCTCTGGTTATATTTTGCTTGTTTGTTTTGTTAATTAGGTTCCACTTATAGGTGAGATCATATGGTATTTGTCTTTCACTGCCTGGCTTACTTTACTTAGCATAATGCTCTCCAGGTCCATCCATGCTGTTGCAAAGGGTAGGAGCTCCTTCTTTCTTTCTGCAGCATAGTATTCCATTGTGTAAATGTACCACGGTTTTTTGATCCACTCATTGACTGATGGGCACTTAGGTTGCTTCCAGCACTTGGCTATTGTAAATTGTGCTGCTATGAACATTGGGGTGCATAGGTTCTTTTGGATTGGTGTTTGAGACTTCTTAGGGTATAATCCTAGCAGTGGAATTGCTGTGTCAAAAGGCAATTCCATTTTTAGTTTTTTGAGGAAATTCCACACTGTTTTCCACAGTGGCTGTACCAGTCTGCATTCTCACCAACAATATACTAGGGTTCCCTTTTCTCCACCACCTTGCCAGCACTTATTGTTTGTTAATATGTTTATGATGGCTATTCTGACTTGTGAAAAGTGATATCTCATGGTGGTGTTAATTTGCATCTCTCTGATGGCTAGTAATGCTGAGCATCCTTTCATATGTCTCTGGGCCCTCTGTATGTTCTTCTTGGAGAAGTGTCTCTTTGTGTCCTTTGCCCATGTTTTAATTGGGTTGTTTGTCTTCCTAGAGTGCAGTCATGTGAGTTCTTTATATGTTTTGGAGATCAAACCCTTGTTCAAGGTATCATTGGCAAATATATTTTCCCATACAGTTGGTTCCTTTTTCATTTTGCTAATGTTTTCTTTAGCCATGCAGAAGCTTTTTATTTTGATGAACTCCCATTTGTTTATTCTTTTCTTTATGTCCCTTGCTCTAAGGGACATATTAGTGAAAATATTGCTGCATGGAATATCTGAGATTTTCCTGCCTATGTTCTCCTCTAAGACTTTTATCCATCTTGAGTTTATTTTTGTGTATGGTGTATGTTGGTGGTCAAGTTTCATTTTTTCGCATGTATATGTCCAGGCCTCCCAACACCATTTGTTGAAGAGGCTATTTTTACTCCACTTTATGGTTCTGCCCCCTTTGTTGAATATTAATTGACCATAGAGACTTGGGTTTATTTCTGGACTCTTTATTCTGTTCCACTGATCTATGTGTCTGTTCTTATGCCAGTACCAGGCTGTTTTGATTGCCGTGGCCTTGTAATATAGTTTGATGTCAGATAGAGTGATCCCACCTACTTTGTTGTTCTTTCTCAAAAGTGCTACAGGTATTTGGGATCATTTTTGGTTCCATATAAATTTTTGAACTGTTTGTTCTATATCTGTGAACTATATCATTGGTATTTAAATAGGAATTGCTTTGAATCTATAAATTGCTTTGGGTAATATGGACATTTTGATGATATTCTTTCAATCCATGAACAATGTATAGGTTTCCATTTATTTGTGTCTTCCTTAATTTCTTCAATGTTGTGTAGTTTTCTGAGTACAGGTCTTTTACCTCCTTGGTTAGGTTTATTCCTGGGTACTTTATTTTTCTTGTTGCTATATCAAATGGGATTTTTTCCAGATTTCTGTTTCTGATATTTCATTGTTGGTGTACAAGAAAGCCTTCAATTTCTGAATATTGACTTTGTATCCCACTGTTTTGCAGGTCAAGTAGTTTTTTGGTGGAGTCTGTAGGATTTTCTATGTACACTATCATGTCATCTGCAAACAATGACAGTTTTCCTTCCTCCTTTGCAATTTGGATGCCTTGTATTTCTTCTGTCTGCTTGCTGTGGCTAGGATTTCCAACAGTATATTGAATAGAAGTGGTGAAAGTGGATATTCTTGTCTCTTTCCTGAACTTAGTGGGAAAGCTTTTAGTTTTTGTCTCTTGAGTATGATGTTGGCTGTAGGTTTTTCATAGATGGCCTTTATTATGTTGAGGTATGTTCCCTCTCCTCCCACTTTGCTGAGGGTTTTTATCTTAAATAGGTCCTGTACCTTATCAAATGCTTTTTCCACATCTATTGATATGATCATGTGATTTTTGTCTTTTCTTTTGTTTATGTGATGTATTACATTTATTGATTTGCAAATATTGTACCATCCTTGCACCCCTGGGATTAACCCCACTTGATCGTGGTGTATGATGTTTTTGATGTATTGCTGGATGTGGATGGCCAATATTTTGTTGAGGATTTTAGCGTCTATATTCATCAGCGATATTGGCCTGTAGTTTTCTTTCTTTGTTGTGTCCTTATCTGGTTTTGGGATTAGGATGATGCTGGTGTCATAAAAAGGGTTTGGGAGTCTTCCATCTTCTTGGATTTTTGAAATAGTTTGAGAAGTATAGGGGTTAGCTCATCCTTAAATGTTTTGTAAAATTCTCCTGTGAAACTGTCTGATCCAGCACTTTTGTGTGCCAGGAGCTTTTTGATTACTGCTTCAATGTCACCATTTGGTATCGGTCTGTTCGGGCTTTCTGCTTCTTCATTCAGTTTTGGAAAATTATATTTTTCTAGAAATTCATCCATTTCACCCAGGTTTTCAAATTTCTTGGCATATTCATAGTAATTTCTTACAATCCTTTGTATTTCTGTGGAATCTGTTGTAATCTCTCCTCTTTCATTTCTGATTGTGTTTATTTATGTCCTCTCTCTTTTTTTCTTGATGAGTCTGCTTAAAGGCTTCTCGATTTTGTTTATCTTTTCAAAGAACCAGCTGCTGGATTTATTGATCCTTAGAATTGTACTTTTAGTCTCTATGTCATTTAATTCTGCTCTGATCTTGGTTATTTCCTTCCTTCTACTTGCTCTGGGCTGTCTTTGTTGTTGTTCCTCCAGTTCTTGTAGATGTAGGGTTAGGTTGTTTATTTGAAATATTTCTATCTTTTTTAGGTAGGCCTGTATCACTATGAACTTCCCTCTCAGGACTGCCTTCGCTGTGTCCCATAAGTTTTGGATTGTTTGTGAGTTCATTTCCATTTGTTTCCAGGAACTTTTTTATTTCTTCCTTGACCTCATTCTTGGCCCATTCATTGCTTAATAGCATGCTATTCAATCTCCATGAGTTTGAGTGTTTTTCAGTTTTTTCCTTAAGGTTGGTTTCTAGTTTCAGTCCCTTCTGGTCAGAGAAAATGCTTGATATGATTTCAATTTTCTTGAATTTGTTGTGGCCTGTTTGGCGTCCTGTTGTGTGGTCTGTCTTTGAAAATATTCCATGTGCATTTGAAAAAAATGTGTATTCTGCTTCTTTGGGATGAAAGGTTCCATATATATCAGTTAAGTCCATTTGATCTAGGACATTGTTCAATACCACAATATCCTTGCTGATAATTTGTTTGGAAGATGTATCCATTTTTAACAGTGGGGTATTAAAATCAACTAGTATAAGTATGTTGCTGTCTATATCTTTCTTGAAGTTCTCTAAGATTTTCCTTATATAGTTGGGTACTCCTATGTTGGGTGCATATATTTTTATAATGTTTACGTCTTCTTGATAGATTCTTCCCTCGAGAATAGACCCTCTCTTCCCTCTGACCCTGTGTCCTTCTGTGTCTCTTTTTATGGCCTTTGTTTTGAAGTCTATTTTGTCTGATACCAATATTGCTATGCCAGATTTTTTTCCTGCCCATTTGCTTGGGATACTTTTTTCCTAACCCTTCACTTTCAGTGTGTGCAGCTCTTTTGTTCTGAGGTGGGTATCTTGTAGGCAGCATATGTGTGGGTCATGTTTTCTTATGCATTCAGCAACCCTGTATCTTTTGATTGTAGCATTTAATCCATTTATATTTAAGGTTATTATTGATAGGTACTTACTCATTGCCATTTTACTCCCTTTGTACCTTTGTTCCTTTCTCTCTACTGTTTTTCATCTTTTTTAAGTATTTTTTTATTGATTATGCTATCACAGTTTTCCCAATTTTTTCTCCATTTATCACCCCTCCACCCTGCCCCTTCAACCCTCCAGCATTCTGCCCTTCTTAGTTCATGTCCATGGGTTGTACATATAAGTTCTTTGAGTCCTCTGTTTCTTATACCATTTTTTTATCTCTCCCTGTCTATTTTATGCCTACTAATTATGCTGCTTCTTTCCTGTACATTTTTCCCCCATTCCTCCCTTCCCGCTCCCCACTGAAATTCCTCCATGTAATATCCATTTCTCTGATTCTGTTCCTGTTCTAGTTGTTTGCTTAGTTTTTGTTTTCATTGTTTTTCTTTTATTTTAGTTTTGTTTGTTGTCATTTTACTGTTCATAGTTTTGCTCTTCTTTTTCTTAGATAAGTCCCTTTAACATTTCATATAATAATGTCTTGCTGATGATGAACTCCTTTAACTTGACCTTATCTGGGAAGCACTTTATCTGCCCTTCCATTTTAAATGATAGCTTTGCTGGATAGAGTCATCTTGGATGTAGGTCCTTGCCTGTCATGACTGCAAATACTTCTTTCCAGCCCCTTCTTGCCTGCAAGGTTTTTTTTGAGAAATCAGCTGATAGTCCTATGGGAACTCCTTTGTAGGTAACTCTCTCCTTTTCTCTTGCTTCTTTTAAGATTCTCTCCTTATCTTTAATCTTGGGTAACTTAATGATGATGTGCTGTGATGTGTTCCTCTTTGGGTCCAACTTCTTTGGGACTCTCTGGGTTTCCTGGACTTCCTGGAAGTCTATTTCCTTTGCCAGATTGGGGAAGTTTTCCTTCATTATTTGTTCAAATAAGTTTTCGATTTCTTGCTGTTGTTGTTCTTCTCCTGGCACCCCTATAATTCGGATATTGGAATGTTTCAGGTTGTTCCAGAGATTTATAAGACTTCACTTTTTTTAATTTTTGTTTCTTCATTCTGTTTCTATTGGATGTTTATTTCTTCCTTTTGTTCCAAATCATTGCTTTGAGTCCTGGTTTCCTTCCTGTCACTGTTGGCTCCCTGAATATTTTGCTTTATTTCATTTTGGGTATCTTTTCATTTGTTTTTTCATTTTTCAACCATGCTCAGTCAGTTCTATGAGCATTTTCATCACCATAGCTTTAAATTCTCCATCAGATAGGTTGGCAATCTCATTCTCATTTAGTTCTCTTTCTGAGGTTATGCTCTGTTCTTTCATTTGGGCCATATTTCTTTGTCTTGGTGCACCGGTGTGGTTGTTCTGATTGATTTTTTCTTCAATTCCTTAGTCGTTGGAGTTCCATGCAGTGTGATTTTCTGGCACTTCTGGTTGTTTATTGATTTTAGATTGGTTGTTACCCTCCTTTTGGTTGTATGAGGAAGTGATGGGTTTCTGCCTATGTCTCCATGTTGGCCGGAACTCCTATCATCTTTCTTTGTCTTCTTAAAGCAGTCCCTTTACCATATGTTGCAATGCTGGTTTGGTGGAGGTGTATTCTTTTAGCCTTCTTTTGTCTGGGAAGCTTCTGATTTCACCTTGGATTTTAATTGAGAGCCCTGCTGGATAGAGCAGTCTCAGTTGCAGGACTTTGCTTTTCATTACTTGGAATATTTCTTGCCATTTCCTTCTGGCTTGTAATGTTTCTGTTGAGTAGTCAGCTGCTAGCCTTATCAGGGCTCCCTTGTATGTTACTTCCTGTTTCTCCCTTGCTGCCTTTAAGATTCTCTCTGTCTTTGAATTTTGCCATTTTAATTATGTGTCTTGCAGTGGGCCTCTTTGGGTTTCTCTTGTTTGGGACCCTCTCTGCTTCCTGGATTTGTGTGACTTTTTCTGTCATCAAATTAGGGAAGTTTTCCATCACTACTTTTTCAGACTGGTTTTCTATGCCTTGCTCCTCTTCTTCTCCTTCTGGTATCACTATTACACAGATATTATTCCATTTCATGTTGTCCCTTAACCCCTCTTTGTTCTTTTTGAGTCTTTTTTTCTTTTCTTGCTCTTTCTGGGAGTTTTTTTCTACTTTGTCCTCCAGCTCACTAATTCGATCCTCTGCTTCATTGAGCCTGAATTTGATTTCTTCTCCTGTGTTCTTTAATTCAGAAATTGTATTCTTCATTTCCTCTTGGCCCTTGTTGGTTGTTTCTATGTCCTTTTTTATGCTGATATAATTTGCAGAAAGTTCCTCATAGTTTCCCTGTAGTTTTTGGTAATTCTCACTGAGCTCCTTGAGCTTCCTTATAAACATTGTTTTGAACTCAATATCTGATAGTTGACTTGCCTCTCTTTCATTTAGCGTTCTTTCTGAGGATTCCTCCTTTCCTTTTGATTGGAGGTTGTTTCTTTTTCTTCCCATTGCTTGTGGGACTCTTCTTGTTGGCTTCTGTTTTTTAATTGATATGTTTTGACTTTCTGACTTTGTGGTATGAACTTCCATGGTGGGAGGCCTGTGAGATTCAGTGGTAAAGTCTCCTTGATCACTTGAACTTGATGCTCTTGGGATGCCCTTTAGGCTTTTTATGCTGGTTCTTTGGGTGTAATTGGGTTTTGATCGCTGTTGGGTCTTTCTTTGGTGGGTCCTTCCCTCCAGCTGGTTGACTGAGGGTCATTCCGTCCACCATGTCTTGTGTGCTGTTGTGCAGGTGGTGCCAAAACAAAACCACAAACCCAGGAAACAAACCCACACCCACAAAAATAATTCCCCCCCACAATGCCACTATCAAATGAGCCAGTATTAATAAGGTGCAAAGAGATTAAAATTATTATAAGGAAGGGGAATGGATATGAGATGACCTACTGAAAGAAAAATGATTTTGAGAGGGTAGAGGGAGGAGCACTAATAAGAGTTGGGAATTGGAACAATGTGAAGAGAGAAAGTAAAATGTACCTCATGAATAAAAAAGAGAATGAAGACTGTAATGGAGTAAGAGAAGGGAAGCATATATTATTAAGTTTAAACAGAAATTAAAATAATATGTAATAAAATTAAGAGAGAGAAAGAAAAGGAAGGAAAAATAGTAAATAATTAATAAAAATATAGGAGCCAAATTGGAGAGAGAGATCCACCACAGTACTATCAAAAACAAATGAGCTAAAATTAATATAAGTGTTACAGGAATAAGAGGGGAAAACAAAACAAAGAAAAATCTAAGAGACGTTTAGAGGAATGAAAAGTGATTTTGAAATGATGGAGAGGGAAATGGTAAGAGTGAGGAACAAAAACCAGGCTAAGAGAGGGAAAAATTAAAATTTGGGATGTAAGGAAAAAGAAAAAAAAGGAGAATAAATAAAAACAAAAGGGCAGGATGAAAGAGAAATAGAAGGAAGACAAAAAAAGGAAAAAAAAAACAGGCTAAGACAGAAAAATTGAAATTTGAGACTAAAAAAAGTAGCAGAGGGGACCAGTAAAATTTGATATTTGAAATACAGAATTGGTGAGGCTCTAGTGATAATTGAACAAATAATGCAACAACAACTACCCCACCCACAACCAACTAGCAAGGATTGTTAAAGGTGGAGAGGGAATGTGGGTATTTTAATAGCAGGACAAAAGGATGTGAAATGACCCTTGATAAGAAAATTGGTTTTATGTGTCTGGACGGGGGAGAAATCGTGAGTGTTGAATGGAAACAAGCTGTAGTTAGAGAGAAAACAAAATCTGAAATGAAAAGAATGTAAGGAAAGAGGGACATAAAATGAGCAAAGAGGAGGAAGGGGCAAATATGTAAATTGAAATTCACTATAGTATAAATTCTAGTGACTTAATGTGTGCAAACTTGCTAGACAAGAAATGAATGTTAAAAAGCTACACAGGAAAGAAAATACCGCAAACCATGAAGAAGACCACAGTGGCTTGCCTCTTGGTAACCCCCTACATTTACCAGTGATTTTTACTTTTTGGATCTGCCTCTGGTGATGTCAGATGTTGACCCTGTCTGACCTTAGGCAGCCTGTTCAATACTTCCAGTGATCTGTTGTCACTGGGTGTCTCCTTCAATTGTCAGTATGGTCACTCTGCACTCAGCAGTCAGGTTTAAGCACCATAGGGTGGGACCGAATCCCTCTTGGGGTGGAGGCTATTGTTTCCCCTCAGGCTGCTGCTGCTTGGAGGGGAGTGGTCTGCCTGAGCAGAATGGTTGCTGCATATGGGGGTTGGCTCAGCACCGGGATCCCGGTGTCTACTCTCAGTTCTCTCCCCAAGACTTCCATCCTCAGTCTGTCCTCCAGCATCTCCAGCCCACTCTGCCCCTACCTTTACCATTGCCCAGGGTAAGTGGCTGCAAATGAATATTTGCATGTTGGCCCTTTAAATGACTCTTGCATCTCCTGCCACCTGTCTCTGCAGCCCTGCCACTTTTTGCTGTGGTTGTTATCTATGTACTTTTTGGGCTCTGGTGCTCTAGACTGGGAATCCTGGCTTAGAGTTTAGACCCCATTCTTCTCTGGGGGATCCAACAGGCCACTTACTTATCCCTCTGGTGCTGCTGCCTGTGGGCGCCCAGTCTGCACTCTCGGGTCTCTACCCACACTCCTTACCAGACAGATTGTGCTAAAGCTGGTTCTTCTGTCTGTCCAAGTTATATGGCTTCTCTCTGGCTGTTGCTCAGTTGTTTGTTCTGGGTGGTTTCTCCACAATTGAGCTGTAATTCCAGATTGGCCCTGGGAGGAGGTCAGTGTGACTTCCATTCACTCCTCCACCATCTTCCCTCTCTCTG
Source organism: Macrotus californicus (assembly GCA_007922815.1). Classification (NCBI taxonomy): domain Eukaryota; kingdom Metazoa; phylum Chordata; class Mammalia; order Chiroptera; family Phyllostomidae; genus Macrotus; species Macrotus californicus. Next base: position 14,029 of record VMDR010010702.1, on the reverse strand, counting down.
GGGTTTCTTTGTAATATGGCTTCTGCCTCCCTCTCTACCTTCCTATCCTGCCTCAGACCACCTTGAACTTCATCTATTAACAACAGTAAACATCTTGTCATTTCCTTGCTCACATCTAACTTTAACAATTTAGAATTGCTCTGTCCATTTTGAAAGCCATTAACTGCATGCAGCTATTTAAATTTAAGTTTAGGTTCATTATAATTATATTAAAAATCCAGTTCTTGTTGCAGTAACCACATACCAAGGGCTTATTAGTAGCCACATGGGACTAGTGGCCACCTTATCAGGCAGTGCACATAGCAGGATATTTATATTGTTGCAGAATGTTCTACTGGACAGTGCTTCCTTGGAGCCTTTTGTCTACTATCTTGCCCCCCACTGCTTTGTCTCTTTTCTTATCTATCCTAAGCCTACTTGTCCTTCAAGAGTTAAATTGTATCATTTAATGCAAGAAACATTTTCAACCAGTCCTGCTTGTTTCCAGTTTTTGGGTTAGATTCCTTCCTTATTCCAGCATTTTTCTCTTTATTATTGGTACTTTACTGTGCAAAAAACTTAGGTTTACATATATGTCTTCTAGACTGTACACCTGTAAAAATTTCACCTTCTACGTATTTCTTGAATCTATCCACTTTATTCTAAATATAGTGGAAATAGCATTGTCTTAGGAATCAAACGGATTTCATTTTGTATCCTGGCCCTTCCACTTATCATGTGACCTTAGCTTTAATCTTGTTGAGCCTTTGTTTTCTCTATAAAATAAAAATGGTTAACCAGGCATTCAACATTATGATTAGTTTGTCATGGACTGAATGTGTTCCTTCAAAATTAATATGTTTGAAATCCTAACCCCTCCACTCCCAATATGATAGTGTTAGGAGGCAGAGGCTTTGGAAGGTCATGAGGGTATAGCCCTCAGGAATGGGATTAGTGCTCTAAAAATAGGCACCTCAGATCAGAGAGCAGTCTGCAACTGGAAGAGAGCTCTCACCAGAATTGACCATGCTGGCACCCTGATCTTGTACTTCCAGCCTCAGCTGTGAGAAATATATTTCCATTGCTCAATACTTAGCATAGCACTAGCAAGTACTATGGGGAAAATAAAATAGAATAATGTAGTAGAGAGTGACTGTGATGATACTCTTGCTAAGCGGTCAAAAACAGCCTCTTTGAGGTGACCTTTTAATTAAGACTGAATAATCGGTAAAGGAGGTCAGAGAAAAGAGCAAGTGTAAATGTTGTGAGGCAGGATAGCATTTATCTGCAACAGGAAGATAAAGAGGCTAGTGTGACTGAGATACAGAGTAATCGGAATAGAGTGGTAGGAGATGTTCAGACCGTTGGGATTATTTGAGTTTTGTTGAGGAGGGTAAGGAGCTTGGACTTGGGTTTCTTAATAGGAATCCCTTGAAGGGTTTTAATCAGAGAAGGAGTTGTACTTAGATCATTCTGAACACTGTGTGGAACAGAGACAGGAATGCTCATTATGAGGCATCTATAGCAATCCAAGTGGCGGATTACGATAGTTCAGCCAAGGTTGTAACAGTGGAGATGGTAGAGCTTGGCTAGATAGCATGTACCTCTGGACTGGATGTGGGGTGTGACGGAAAGAGAATCATCATATTCAGCAGAAACGTTCATTAGTCACCTGCCCTGGTGTGGTGCCATGTTAAATAACAAATACACAAATGATTTAAGCAGCTATGTCCCTTTCTTCTTGGACAGTAATTCTTCATTACTTCTCATTCCCACCTAAATGATATCATAAAGTAATTTTCTTTCCAGTTAAAAAATAATGTAGTATTTTTCAAACAATTTCTAAAGGTTGACTGCAAAATCAAAGTAACAGGATAAATTGTGCCTACCTCCGGAATACCAACAGAGGCCATTGTTTTGTCAGCATTCCTGTGTGTTGCCTTGTTTAAGAGTCCAGCTCCTCACTCACTGAAATGCACCATGTAAAAGCATCTGCAGTTCTGAAATCCCCACTTCTCTTTCTCCTGCCTTGTTTTGCTCTTCTACCTCCTTGCTGTTGGCTTCAACTTTGATGACCACTTGTTCTGGCATGGTTTGGTGACTCCATTGAAAATTATGAAACACTCCTTTCAGCAAGTCCTGAGATACTATCTCTTCCATCTCTCCCACCTTTCCAGAAGGTCTTGGCCTTCCTGAAGAAAGCAGTCTTTGCCAAGGAAAACCATCTGTGGAAGCTTGGTTAACAGACTTAATAAATGACTGAGCCCTTGTTCACATGTTGGAGTGGACTTAAACTTCTTCCTGCAGGAATTTTGTTTTTGCCTGCAGGTGTCTTCCCTCCTCGCTGAGTTAAGTTGGCCTTCTGTCAAAGCAGGAGTCCTGACTAGGAACCTATTATAGCTTTCCATTATAGATACTCACCATATCACCTGCTTGTCTGGCCTCAAATTCATGTGGTTCTGCTCTTCATTGGCACCATGAATACTATACTCACCAAGAGTAAGCAAACTGTCTGTAATGGTCTGTTATAGGCTGAATGTTTTGTCACCCAGATTTATATGTTGAAAACCTCCCGTGCAGTGTAATGATGCTGGGAGACAGGGCCTTTCAGAAGTAATTAGGGTCAGATGAGGTGGTGAGGGTTGAGCCCTCACTGGCATTAGTGCCCTTAAAAGAGTCCAAAGAGAGCTCACTTCCTCTTTGCTCTTCACTGTGGGAGGACACAGCAAGAAGTTGGCAGTCTGCAACCTGGAGGAGAACTCTTGCCACAGCCCGATTCTACTGGCACCCAGATATGAGACTTCCAGCCTCCAGAACTGAGAAATAAATTTCTATTCTTTAGAAGCCACCCAGTTTATGGCATTTTGTTACAGCAGCCCGAGCTGACTGAGACAAGGTCAGGTGACAAATATTTTAATTTTTGTGGGCCAACTACCCAACTCTGCTATTGTAGTACAAAAAAAGAGCGGCAATGGCTGTGTTGTAATAAAACTTTATTGGAAAAACCAGATACAGGCCAGATTTGGCCCAGGAGCCATTATTTGTTAAACATTTCTCTAGGCCTTGGGTAGACAAACTGTTACCCTTTCAGCTATAATAAAAAGCTGGGCTGTGCTATTTATGAAACGTGACTAGAAGGAGCCATCCTATATCCACTTGTGAGTAATCTGAATTATAAGATTCAATGGTGGGATTTGATTCTCTTTTGTGTACAAAAAATGTTTTTGTATTAGACAGGTGGATATGCTGCTGTAAGTCTGCCTCATCTATAATAGAAATGTCAAAGAGAAAGAAGGTCCTCATATAGCCAGTGGTTTTCAGGGAAAGGGTGTTTAAATTATGATTACCATTGATGATTAAATTAATGGCAAAATATGGGGACTTGATAAAGACAACTCTAGGAAAAACATGATAGAAATTCTCTAAAAGATTCAAATTTACTTTCTTGCCTCTTGGGGTATCATTCTAGTCTCTAAGTTTATTCAACTAATAGTTGTTAAATGTTATGTGCAAGATGCAGTGCTAGGCAATGTCTTCCGAGAATGCCCTTCTACTAGGAAAAAATGCCTAACATAAATGATCGTATTCTGCTTTTCTGTGTATGTAGCTCATTGCCTGACATGTAGGAGATACTCGATAAATACTTGCAACTTAATTATTATCTCCTATTATAAATCAATAAAATGATCTTGTTTGCAGATTACTTTCTAATGGGTTCAATTAACATGAACCAATGGATGAATTGATAAATAAAACAAGCCAAAACTAAATGTTCAACCTTGAACCCAAGGTGAATCCAAATAGCCTGTGATGTATAGCGATTTAAACAAGATCACTAACTAGCTCTTCCTGTCTCATACTGCCACATAGCACTGAAATATGTAAAAGGAAGTGACTGAATTAAATAAACACAACAGACTCATTTGTGAAAAGAAGTAAGAGCTAATTTGGGGGTTAGAACCAGTGGGGTATTTGCTGGCTAATAAAGCAGAACTAATATTTCTTCTTTTTGAACACATACTAATTTTTTGGTTTCTGGTGGTGTACTAGGACTTTTTTTAAGTGAAAAACTGTGTGAAATTACAGTTATTTATTTTTACAGATGAAAACTGAATCTAAAAGAGATGAAGTAGTTAATGTGAGGGAAGCCCTCTCTTCTCACTGTCTCTGTGTCAGAAATAAAGTCTTGTTCTAGGGGACTGATAGTCTGCTGTCGTATTTTTTCTGTCCTCTGTACGGTTACATATTCATTTGCACTGTTTTCCTTTTCCTCCCAGTTGAGTGGCTCCACTATGTACCAGATGGTTCTGACTTGGTTAATAGTATCCATTCCTTTTACAGGTTGTCATTTTTTATTTTAATCGCCCTTTCCAAGATGCCAGCAATGACCTCCTACCCTAATTTAGTATCAGTAATCAATTAAATTGATTATTAAAGCTTATTTGATTGAAGGCAGGAATTAACATTTTTAAATGCCTTATGTGCCAGGAACCATGCTGTTATCATCATCATTATTGTTATGACTTACCAAGTAAATATGAGGTACCAAGTACTAGGCTGAGGGCTGAACACACATTATCTCCTATAATCCTCACAGTCACTCTGTGAGGAGGGTCCTATTATTATCCCCCCAGGTGATTTCAGTGAGAAAACTGAAACTTGTGGGTAAGTCTAATTAAGTTTGGTAAGGTATCACAGTCACAGTAAGCTGTGATGCAAACCCATTCTACTTAACAAATCTTCACGTCTCCCTAACTGTTCTCAAAACTCTGCATGGTGGGCACTACGTTATAGTTGAGGTCATCATAAAAAAATAAATTACCCTAAACTAAGAAATGACTATATTCTAAGCTTTTTTTAAAACCACACACCACAGTGGGAAAAGCATTTTACATTTTAACCCAGTACACACACACGTAACTGCAACAAAAATTGTGCGAACTAGGACCCAACATCTAGTGTATGTGACACCCTCCAAGGTTTCTTATTACTCAAATTCATTTTTTTATTTATTTTAAAGTATATTTCATTGCTTATGCTATTACAGTTGTCCCATTTTCTTTCTCCCCTTTATTCCTCTCCACCCTGAACCCACCTTCCCACCATCATTCCCCCACTTTAGTTCATGTGGATGGGTCACGCATATAAGTTCTTTGGCTTCTCCATTTCCCATACTATTCTTAACCTCCCCCTGTCTATTTTGTACCTACCATTTATGCTTCTTATTCCCCGTACCTTTTCCCCCTCTCTCCCTCTTCCCCCTCCCCACTGATACCCTCCATGTGATCTCCATTTCTGTGATTCTGTTCCTGTTCTACTTGTTTGCTTAGTTTCTTTGTTTTCGTTTTTGTTTTAGGTTCAGTTGTTGATAATTGTGAGTTTGTTGTCATTCTACTCTTCATAGTTTTGATCTTCTTCTTAGATAAGTCCCTTTAACATTTCATATAATAAGGGCTTGGTGATGATGAACTCCTTTAACATGACCTTATCTGGGAAGCACTTTATCTGCCCTTCCATTTTAAATGATAGCTTTGCTGGATAGAGTAATTTTGGATGTAGGTCTTTGCCTTTCATGGCTTGGAATACTTCTTTCCAGCCCCTTCTTGCCTGCAAGGTTTCTTTTGAGAAATCAGCTGATAGTCTTATGGGAACTCCTTTGTAGGTAACTGTCTCCTTTTCTCTTGCTGTTTTTAAGATTCTCTCCTTAATCTTTAATCTTGAGTAATGTAATTATGATGTCCCTGGGTGTGTTCCTCCTTGGGTCCAACTTATTTGGGGCTCTCTGAGCTTCTTGGACTTCCTGGAAGTCTATTTCCTTTGCCAGATTGGGGAAGTTCTTCATTATTTTTTCAAATAAGTTTTCAATTTCTTGTTCTTCCTCTTCTCCTTCTGGTACCCCTATGATTTGGATGTTGGAACATTTAAAGTTTTCCCAGAGGTTCCTAAGCCTCTCCTCATTTTTTTGAATTCTTGTTTCTTCACTCTGTTATGGTTGAATGTTTATTCTTCCTTCTGCTCCAAATTGTTGATTTGAGTCCCAGTTTCCTTCCCTTCACTGTTGATTCCCTATATATTTTGCTTTATTTCACTTTGCATAGCCTTCACTTTTTCCTCTATTTTACAACCATACTCAACCATTTCTGCGAGCATCTTGATTATCAATGTTTTGAATTCTGCATCTGATTGGTTAGCTATCTCTTTGTTACTTAGTTGTATTTTTTCTGGAGTTTTGATCTGTTCTTTCATTTGGGTCATATTTCTTTGTCTTGGCGCTGTAGTTATGTTGTAAGGGGCAGAGCCTTAGGTATTCTCCATGGGAGGGCAACCACACAGCTGTATGTGGGGCAGGGGGTGGGGTCAGAGAGGGAACGATGTCATTTGCTTGGCTCTTCCTGGCTTTCAGTCACTTCCCTTGCTACCCACAAGCAAATTGGGCTCTTCTGGTGCTGCTTCCAAGGTGAGTGGGTTTGTGTATGTTTTGGAACCCTGTAGATCTCTCCAATGAACTCTCCTTGAGGCTGAGAGTTTCTCCCACCGCAACAATCCCCACATCACAGGTTTTTACAGCCAGAGGTTTTGAGGCTTTCTTTTCCTGAGCCGGAGCCCTGAATTGCACAGTCTGTCTTGCTCCCCAGTTGTTCCTCCCAGTTTATTGGCATGCAAATGTGGGACTGCCAGCCACCACTTTGCCCGCCTGGTCCTCCAGCCACCACCTTGCTGTGCATCCTCTCCACCCTGGCTGCCTGTCTCCGCTCTTTCTACTAGTCTGTATGAATGTTTCTTCTTTAACTTCTTGGTTGTCAGGCTTTCATACAGTTCAATCTTCTGGCAGTCCTGGTTGTTTTTGTTTTTAAAATTGTTGTTTTCCTTTTGGTTGTGTGAGGAGACAAAGTATATGTACCTACACTTCCATCTTGGCCAGAAGTCCTATTGTTCAAATTCTTTAATGGAGCATGACCTATAGGTTGAAAAAAGTGATCTAATGTGATTTTAAGCAGTATGTATTCTTAATATGACAGTGTGATACTCAGTAAGCCAGAGGTTCTCATTTTTTTCTAGCCATTCTGTTCAGTAATTTATTTTAAAATATATTTGGGCACATTGGGTGCCTATTATATGTCAGGTGTAGCTCCAAGTCCCAATATACACAAATATGAGTGTGATTCAGCTCTTGCCTTTGACTAAAATGTAGAAGGCAGACAAAATTATAATAACCTCTGATAAGTATTGTAGTATCAGTATGAACAATGTATAGTGCTAACAGGAGCAAGCAACTACAGGCACACCTCAGAGATATCGTGGGTTTGGTTCCAGACCATCACAGTACAGCGGGACCCACAATGCAGCAGGTCGTGATCTGTCTGCAGATGGAGCGTCTTGTCTTTAATTTGTAAAAAATGCAACATCTGTGAACCACAATAAAACAAGATGTGCCTATAATCCTCTTACTGAAACTCCAAGAAAGGCTTGATAAAGGAGGTAATTTATGAGAAATAGATCATATAGAATGAATGAGTCTTCCAGGTGTCAGAGAAAGGGCATTCCTGGCAAAGGGACCTGAGCATGCACAGGCAGGGAGGTTTGTAAGGGTGGAACTCGCTCCAGCCACAGTAAGAAGTTCAGTGTACTAAGTTTAGGAGAGTAAAGAGAACTGAGGTGGCAAATGACCTCTTGCCTTGTTAAGGAGATTAGACTTTCTTCTGATGTAGTGAGAAGCCTGAAGAGGTTTTGAATCTAGGATGTGTAAGCTATTTGGGCTTTAGGAAGACAATTCTGTCTGTTTAAGGATGTTTAAAGGATGGTATGGAGAAAAGAGACACTGAGGCAAGAGATGAAGATGTGAACTAAGTGGTGATCAGGATGGAGAAGATGGTTACATTCCATAATTCAGTTTCATTCAGTTTGTCACACATTTACTAAGAGTTAACTGTATGCCGGGTTGTTAAATACTGTGATTAAAAAGAAGAATGAGAAATGGTCTCTGATTTTGAGGAGCTTTCTCTTAATGGGAAATAAAGACGTACAGATAGATCACTTCAGTGTTATAATGGTAAAGTGTAACAATAGAGACTTGCATAAAGTCTGATAAGAGTCAAGATGAAGGGTTTATAAACCAAACAGAAGTTTGTGAAGGCTTCCTGGGAAGAAACACCCAAGTGAAATCTAGAAGACTGAGTAGGAGTTAGCCAGGTGAAACAAAGAACAGGTGGCATTGTGGGCACAGGGCAGAGGAAAGCAATCTTAAAACTAAAGGACAGAGGAAACTACATGGAGTTTAGTACTTCTGGAGCATGGTGTGTTGAGGAAGGATGTGAATGAACCCCAGTAGGAGTTTCCCATGAGCTCCTGCTGTGGAACTTGTAGGTTTATAAGGAGCCCCTTAGTCATGTTAAGGAGGCTGGCCTTTATCCTGTTCGTGTGGAGCGCCCACTGAAAGGTTTTAAAACACAATGACAATGAGGGCAGCTTTGTGGCTCAGGTGGCTTATTCTGTTAATGTAGAAGATAATAGTAGCTAACTTTTATTGGATGCTTACAATGTTCCCAGCACTATTATAAGCATTTGACACGAGTCACCTCGTTGAAACAACCCTATTGTTTTACAGGAGGGTCATTGACCCACAGATGAGGTAAGGTGCTCAAGTTCACACTGTCTGTGGTAGAGCCAGGACCCAATCTCCAGTGGTCTGACCAACCCACAGAGACATGCTGCTAAGTACATGAGAGGGAGGCCTGACTGTGGGGGAGAGGTTATGATGAGCTGCCCTGGGGTCATGGTAGCAGAAGTCTGCTAGGGCTGCCATAACAAAATACTGTGAACTGGGTGGCCTAACAACAGAAATTTATTTTCTCACAGCTGTGGAAGCTCAAGTCCAAGAGCAAGTTGCTGCCAGGGTCAGGGTTAGGTTCTTTGGATGGCTGCCTTATCCTAGGCTTTCACATAGCCTTTCCTATGTGTGTATGTACACATGGAGAGAGAGAGCAAGCTCTCTGGTGTCTCTTGGAGACACTAACCCTAAAAATCTGGTCCCCACCCTATGACCTTATTTAACCTTCCTTGGGTTGGACATACACATTCGGTCCATAATAGCAACAATTCCAGAAAATATTTAGCACTGGTTGGTGATTGATTTGATGTGGAGATAGAGGATAGAAGGAAGAGTTTAGGATGACTCCGAAGTTTCTCTGAAAGGACATAGAGGAATGATCAGATCTGGGGAGGACAGTTCAGTTGGGATTATAGTAAATCAGACCCCAAAAAAGCATTCAGGAGATAGTTGGTAATATGAGGTAAGGCATCAGCATATGGATGGCAGTTGAAGCCACGGTTTGGGTCTGATCACCTAGAGAAAAAATATGTGGAGGGAAAAGAGAGGTGGTACTGCCAAGCATGGAAAATACAAAGTGAATGGAAAAATAGGGACACTTGAGAAATAAGAGACTTTCATCCCTGGATCCAAAGGAAGAGAGAACTTCAAGCATTATGAACTGTTAGCACTCATATCCTGCAGCCTCATGTGTGTCAGATTTGTATTCTTAGGTGAGGCAAGGAAACACATAGAATTATAGCATTTCATTGCCTAATAGGACCAGAGAGATGACTTCACAATTCCCCTCATTCTACAAACAAGGAAGCTGAGGCCTTGCAAAGCCCAGTGATTTGGTCTCCTTCATGGTCCAGGCAGAATGAGAATTTAAGTCTCTCAAGCCTCTTGATATCAATCCAGTTCTTTTCACAATATATCAAATTGAATCCATCATTGTGGGATTTGAAAGTTGGACCCAATTTGTAAAAAATTACACTAAGTGGAGAAAGAAGCATAAGAATTTTTTTATATGCATTTGGGGAAATGAAGACATGGTATATATAAAACGCCTAAACTTTGTTTAAGGGGAGAGATAGTAGTGTCGACCTTGAATAGCAGTAAGAAAATTGATCAGTGGAAGAGGACTTAGAGACAGGGCTTCTGTCTTCCACTATATTTAGAGTGGAAGTGGCACATCGCCTGGGAGTCTCTGGGCACACACTTTTAAATGTGACTCCTTATGTTTTTCTGTCATTGACTAACCCCCCTATTAGGGGTATAGAATACTGTATTATTAGAAAATTGATTTTAAGTCAATATCTTACAGGCTTGAAACTGACAGACTTCATTACTTATGGAGAGGAGCAGCTCTTTCACAGAATTTCAGAAGTTGCCTTCAGCCACACCAACTCCTCAAGTGAGAATTTCAGCAACAGAGAGACAGTTTATCTTGTACTTCAGTTAATGAAGTGCATGTTGAGTGTCTACTATAAATAAAGCACTATGTTAAGCACTTCAGGTTGTATTAATGAATAGAGTCCCTCTGGAAGATGTGTAGAGCCTGTTGCAAATAGGAACGATGCCGTGTGACTCTTTACACTCAGATACTTTGATGATGTCATTGTAGTCAAGAGTGACAGCACATTCTCTTCAGTACTTATTAAAAATATGTGAGCTGACTTTGTTTATATTTATCACTTTCAAATTTGAAGAACAAACAAAAACTAAAGCAGGGTTAACTACCATCTTGGCCTGTATATTAAATGCTTTCTTGTTTTTTATTTTAAACTAGCTAAGCATGAATTTGACTTAATAGCACAATAAAAAGGCTTTTTTATTTTATACCATTATGGTTTGAAAATGATAAGCTAGCATTTAAAATAAGTATATTCACACTGTAAAGATACTCTCGCTCTGTATTTTTGCTTGGTTTTGATATACTGATTAAGATAGAATTATACAGAATAACTGGTTTACTAACATACATGATCTTAGTGCTAGACTATTATCAGAATTTTTCTGTTGTGTATGCATATTACCAAGAGTACATTATGTGGAAAATAAACCAAGCTGGGTTTATGCAAGCATCATACAAAAGGAGTACATAAAATTCAGTTACCATCATAAAATAATTTTTTAATATATTTTACTGATTATACTGTTAAGTTCTCCCATTTTTTTCTCCCTTTTTTCCCCTCTGCCCTATACCTCGCTCCCACCAGCATCCACCCCCCTTAGTTCATGTCCATGGGTTGTACATATAAATTCTTTGGCTTCTCCATTTCCCATACTATTCTTAACCTCCCCCTGTCTATTTTGTACATAACATGTACGCTTCTTATTCCTTGTACCTTTTCCCCCATCTTCCCCCCTCCCCCTCCCCACTAATAATCCTCCATGTGATCCACATTTCTCCAGTTCTGTTCCTGTTCTAGTTGTTTAGTTGCTTAGTTCATTTTTGTTTTTGGTTTTTTTAGGTTCAGTTGTTGATAGTTGTGAGTTTGTTGTCATTCTACTCTTCATAGTTTTGCTCTTCTTTTTCTTAGATAAGTCCCTTTAACATTTCATATAATAGTGTCTTGCTGATGATGAACTCCTTTAACTTGACCTTATCTGGGAAGCACTTTATCTGCCTTTCCATTTTAAATGATAGCTTTGCTGGATAGAGTCATCTTGGATGTAGGCCCTTGACTTTCATGGCTTGGAATACTTCTTTCCAGCCTCTTCTTGCCAGCAAGGTTTCTTTTGAGAAATCAGCTGATAGTCTTATGGGAACTCCTTTGTAGGTAACTGTCTCCTTTTCTCTTGCTGTTTTTAAGATTCTCTCCTTAATCTTTAATCTTGAGTAATGTAATTATAATGTGCCTGGGTGTGTTCCTCCTTGGGTCCAACTTGTTTGGGGCTCTCTGAGCTTCTTGGACTTCCTGGAAGTCTATTTCCTTTGCCAGATTGGGGAAGTTCTTCATTATTTTTTCAAATAAGTTTTCAATTTCTTGTTCTTCCTCTTCTCCTTCTGGTACCCCTATGATTCAGATGTTGGAACATTTAAAGTTTTCCCAGAGGTTCCTAAGTCTCTCCTCATTTTTTTGAATTCTTGTTTCTTCACTCTGTTATGGTTGAATGTTTATGCTTCCTTCTGTTCCAAATTGTTGATTTGAGTCCCAGTTTCCTTCCCTGAATTGTTGGTTCCCTGTACATTTTCCTTTATTTCACTTTTCATAGCCTTCACTTTTTCCTCTATTTTGCAACCATACTCAACCATTTCTGTGAGCATCCTGATAACCAGTTTTTCGAACTGTGCATCTGATAGGTTGACTATCTCTACATCGCTTAGTTGTATTTTTTCTGGAGTTTTGATCTGTTCTTTCATTTGTGCCATTTTGTTTTGTCTTGAGTGCCTGTTATGTAGTAAAGGGTGGAGCCTTAGGTATTGCCAGGGCAGGGCAATGTACATCGCTGTGTTGTGGTGCTGTATGTGGGAGAGGGGTCTGAGAGGGAACTGTGCCACTTGCTCTGCTCTCCACTGGCTTTCAGTCACTTCCTCTGCTACCCACAAGCAAATTAGGCCCTTCTGGTGCTGATGTCCCAGGTGTGTGGGTTTATGTATGTTCTAGGACCCTGTAGTTCTCTCCGAGGAACTCTCCTGTGAGGCTGGGAGTTTCTCCCGCTGCCGTAACCCCCACAGATTTTTTTCAGTCAGAGGTTTTAAGGCTTTATTTCCCCATGCTAGAACCCTGAGTCTCGCAGTCTGTCTCACTCCCCAGTTGTTCCTCCTGGTTTATCCACATGCAAATGTGTGACTGTCTGGTCCACCAGCTGCTGCCTCCCCCTCCCCAGTCCTCCAGCCAGTGCCTTGCCACAAGTCCTCTCCACCCCTGCTGCCCATCTCTGCCCCTCCTACTAGTCTTGATGAGTGTTTTTTCTTTAATTCCTTGGTTGCTGGACTGTATATTTGATTTTCTGTCAGTTCTGGTTGTTTTTGTTTTTAAATTTGTTGTTGTCCTTCTTTTGGTTGTGTGAGGAGGCAAAGTGTATCTACCTATGCCTCCATCTTGGCCAGAAGTCCATAATAAAATAATTTTTATGTATGGTATAGTGATATAGTATCAGGCAGAGCCCTCAGCAAAATTTTGAAATAGGCAAAGCGTAGTTTCAGAGCATTTGAGAATCTTGGCAGAATCGGTAACATGTGTTATTCCAAATAAGAAATCTTAGCCACAGAGGGAATTTCATGAAAATTTGATCCATAGTGCTGCACTAGTGAAGAGTTAGGTAGAATGGGGAGCTTACAATTTTCATTGAATATTCCCATCATAGTTCACAGAAGTTAGTAGCTTCTCAATAGATGTTTTTTTGTTTTTGTTTTTTTAATTATTTGATTGTTGTTCAATTACAGTTGTCTGAATTTACCCCTCACCACTCCACCCCCACCCCAGGCATCCTTACCTCCCTCCTCTGCTTCCACCCCACCCCCCCCCTTGGTTTTGTCCATGTGTCCTTTATAGTTGTTCCTGAAAACCCATTCCCCCTTCCCCTCATTAGTCCCTCCCACCTCCCCTCTGGTTACTGTCAGATTGTTCTTAATTTCAATGTCTCTGGTTATACTTTGCTTGCTTATTTGTTTTGTTGATATGTTCCAGTTAAAGGTGAGATCATATGGTATTTGTCCCTCACCACCTGGCCTGTTTCACTTAGCATATTAAATGAATGCATTTTGTCCATCAAGTAAAATATTAAGAAGAAATTTTGACTGAGGATCATATTAACAGTGCTATTTTCTTAAGAGGATATATTTAGCAACCATTTGTTGAGTACCACTAATGTGTCAATGCTTACTGTGTTGATACCAGAAATAATGAATAAGACAGGCCTTCAAGCACTGGGATTGGGGGAGAGTAGAGAGAAGAGAGAAAAAACAGATTTGGAAGCAGCTACGATGAAGAAGATTGATGCTGCAAGAGACCTGTGAAGACATAGCTATAAAGCTAGCCATGTAGTCATAGAAGTGTCTACAAACAAAATACAGTTCTGCTGTTATCAAAATGCAAAATGCTGTGTAAGCCCAAAAGAGAAATTAACTTCAGTTGGAGGTGGGAATATTTGGCGAGGTTTCATAGAGAAAGTGACTTTGGAGTTGAACTTTGAAGAATACCCCACAGGCATCTTGGGTGTTTCAAATCCACTGTGCCCACGGGTATATTCACCATTTTCCCCTATACTCATCTGTGCCACACCTCCAGGTCT
>VMDR010010701.1:0-30159 GCA_007922815.1 Macrotus californicus | reverse complement strand
TTAATATAAACAATTATCTCCATCAGTAATTTATGGTGGGGGTGTAACTCTCTATCATCCATGTCACCACAATTTTCCAGTTTACTTTGCTGAGAAGGTTCAGTAAGCTAGGATCAGAAATAAATGTTAAATGGATCCTAAAGCATAGGGGTATCAAGTTATTTTATTTTGTCGAGTTTTTTAAAAAATTACGCTAACAAGTATTTTGCATATTTAGGGCACAAAATTTTAATTTTCTTGCAATACATGTGTACATAATCTAAAGTCATAGGTATCTCCCTATTGCTTATTTCTCTTCCATCTTCCCTTTTTTTTTAATGAGCAGGAGGGGAGATTACTTTACACATTATCATTAAAAACCCTGTTTGAAGTCAGACCACCTGGGGGAGGGACTGCGATCACTGGGCTCTCTCCCCAAACCACTCTTCACAAGAAAAAGGAGCCCCAAACACCATATTGCTGTCATCTAATCTGTTTTTATTTACAATTTAAGATATAAATTAGTAAAGAATTATTGTTAAACAACCAACAAAGATTGTATAACCAGCAATGTTCAAATAAAAACCAGGCAGAATTTATTTACAAAAAGTTTAGATTCCATTGCAATACAACTTGCATAAATTACTAGAAGCTTTATATCATTATAAAAATAAATATCAAATTTGTTTCCACTTTTTAAGTACTCAAGTTCTTCAATCACGTTTTATTTCTACTGTGTACATCTTTTACAAATAAATTTTACAGTAAATCCTATCACACCTATAGCATATATACCGTGGCAATGAAGTGATCAATTCAAGATATCCTGAGAAAAAAGATTGTTTTCAAAAGTCACACATACATTGGGGAAGCTATACTATGCCCACAAATTCACGTACATCCAACAAAAGTCTGTTCCGTTAGTCTGGGTTGACAGCGCTCTGTGGCTCCTTCTTTGACAGTGGCACAAGATGCGGTCCCGGTGAGAGAGCGGCTTTTTATATCTGTGTATTTATTAACTTGGTAAGAGAGAATGGCCTGCTGACTTTTTTTTTTTCCAAAGCAATTGTGACACCTACCTGTGGACCAAGGAAAAAACCAAATCATCCCAAATCCTTCAGTTCCACACCAACATCATCACATTATAGAAAGGATTCAATCGGAAAGGGTTCGACTTCTTTCCCACCTTCAAGATGTGTAATAAGTGATTTTGTCTATTTGTAAAATAGCTCTTGTTTGAAATAGTACTGTGAGCCAGATGATCTACAGGGTCCTAGCTAGGCCATCCGGTCACAGGGGGTGGGCCTGATAAACGATGAGGGCTTCTTGTCTATCAGTCTTCCTCTGCAAACATCATCTAGAAAGGCTTCTGATACCAAGTTTCAGTAACACTAACTCCTCCAAACAAGTGTCTATTCTGTGTCTAGCAGAGTAGAGACAACTCCATATTGCACACAAATTCCCAATTCCCAGGTTGAGAACACAGTGTGTATATATTCATTTCATTCCAGTTAAAGAAGTAATTCTTCAAAGCAGAACTTGAGCAAAATTAAAAAAAAAACAAAACTCTAAAGAGATCAAATCCTCTCCCACTTAAAGGAAAGAAGACCAAGAAGATTGCAATGCTGTCCTCACATCCCACGACAAGAAGCAAGAAATAGACATTAAGCAAGTTTACAGAGCAATTGGTGTAGGAAGGCTCCCCCAGGGTGGGCGGGAACACCAAGGTGCCCACTTACTTGCATTGCTGTGTTCGGCCCTTCTATAGGTAGGGCTGGACGCCCCCACCAACCACGGTGCAGCCCTCACTGGCATCTGTCAGGGGAGGGGGCAGTTAGTCAGATCCAACCCCACAGCCATCTGTCTCCCCGACAGCAGCACAGCCACCAGCCCGCACACCCAGGAATGCACACCCAGCAACGCTCCCTGTGTTGGGCAAACAGTTGGAAGAACCTGACTGTCCACCACGCTGTCCTGAAACAGATTTTGGTCACATTTCTTAGTTCTCATTTTCTTACCCCCTTGAGCTCCTTTTACAGGTCTTACCAGATCAAGCCCAAATTATGGGCAACAGAGGCATTATAGAGAAAGGGAGAGAAAGGGAAAAGGCTCTGGTTTTCTATTTTGAAGAACTAAAGCCTCTGGGAATAACTGGAACGTTTTGTTTCCTTCCAGTCAAAGGCAGAAGGAGAGACTATTAACAACAAAACACAGGAAGCTGAAGCTCAGTCAGTGTGGAGACAAACTGTAATTTGCATTTTGTGGCAGTTTGTCTTTGCCAAACGAAAACTGCCACAATGATGATGGCGATCATAATAAATAAATAAATGAATAAATAAATAAAGGGTGCATAATAATGAGGTGGGTCTCATTGCTAGGCAAGGATCTCCTCGCCCATCCACCTCTCTTTTTGGAGTCATCATTCCCATCACTTCTAATTTTTAGTCAAACTGTGGTGCACTCACTCTTTTTTCGTTTTTCCTGTAAGTTACAAACGTTTCTCCTGCACATCCATGGGTCAGGTCTCCAGGCCCCTTCCCCGGGTTTCTTGGGAGTGCTGACTAACCGGCCCCGCTGGCTGTCCCTCCCAGAGGACCCGCAGCCGCAGCAGCCTACCTTTCTTGGGCTCGTAGCCGCTGCCCGGGGGCCTGTAGTGGGGCTCGAGTGGATGCGCGCCTGCCTTGCCCGCGTCGCTGCCCGCCTTGGGCGCAGAGTGCAGCGCCTCTCCCGGGCCGGAGGCCGCCGCGTTGTATCGCAGGAGCCCCTGGCCCTGCAGCGCGGCGTTCAAGTTCCCGTAGTTTGTGTAGTTGCCATAGAAGGGAGACGTGTAGTAGAGGTGGCGGCCGAGGAGCGGGGACGCAGGATAGGGCGAGCCGCCCGGCGGAGCCCCATTCGAGGAGGGAGCTGCGGCTGCCGGCAGCCCCGGTGGCATGCAGCCCGGGCCCATGCTAGGTTGCTTGAGGTCCGACGTGGCGATCTCGGCCAGAGACCACAGCTTGGGTTTGCTGGTGGGCTGAGGCGCGCCCGGGGACGTCCGGCTGCCCAGGGGCGTCTTGCCGCCGCCGCCGCCGCCGCTGCCACCGCCGCCACCGCGGGGCGCAGCCTCGGGCTGGGGGCTCAGCAACGGCGCCTCCACGCCAGTGAGCGGCGACGAGGTCACGGCCTTGGATGGCGCCAGGTCCCGCTCTCCGTCCTCCTCATCGTCTTCGTCATCTTCCAGGTCGTCGTACTTATCCTTGCACTCCGAGCCCGATTCGCACAAGGGGTCCCCGGCACGGCACGGCAGCTTCTCCCCGTCCGACTCGGCCGAGCACGAGTGATCAGTGAGCGAGTCGACATGCAGGCTGATCCCTGCAGGGGCGCGGGTACCGTCTGTGGCACATGGAACAGCCCAGGCACCCGGGGCCCCTCTGCCCCACGTCCAGGTACACCAGGCCCTCCCCATTACATCCATCACCTCCACCCAGCACCTGCCACAGCCTAGGGGGGGCACGGCCTTCCCGGAAAGCACCACGAGGAGTCTCTAGGCCCACTCCAGCCAGGAAGGCAGAAGCTGTCCAGGCTGGAACCTGGGCTGTGGGGCCGGGAGAGTCCTCCCCTCCCTCAGCTCTGCACCCCGCCTAGGAAGAAAACTCCCCGAGACCTAGAGCCAGCCGAGGCCTGGCTCACCGCTCACCTTCGTCCTCCGCCGATGTCTCGGTGCCCTCCTGAGCCTTATCCGGGCTCTCCTTGTTTCTTGTCGTGTCACCCTCCTCCTCGTCCTCGTCCTCGCTTTTGTTCCTCGGGGCCCACGTCATCTTGTTCTCCTTCTTGAGGCGCCGGCGCGCGTTGGCGAACCAGGTGGAGACCTGCGTGAGGGTCATCTTGGTGATGATGGCCAGCATGATCTTCTCGCCCTTGGTGGGGTAGGGGTTCTTGCGGTGCTCGTTGAGCCAGGCCTTGAGCGTTGCCGTGGCGTCCCGCGTGGCGTTCTTGCGGTATGCCGGGTCGTTGAGCTGGTAGGGGTAGGCCGCGCTGCCGTAGGGGTGGTAGCTGATGGCACCAGTCATCCCAGTAGTGTGCGCGTCGTAGGGCGTGCCCTAGAACCGACAAGAGCCTGGTGATTAGGGTGCGCGGGTACCTGGGAAGCAACCGCCCGAAAGCGACCCCTTGGACAGTCCGCTGCCGCCTTTCCCACGGCGAGTCTCCCGCAGCATCAGAGCAGGGGAAAAAAACTCAGAGGGTTATTAATGCCAGCTGTTGATCACACACACACACACACACACACACACACACACACACAGCTACAGCTTTACTCGCAAATTTTTGAACTATTTCACTTTTCTAAAATGGCATATCTTTTCCTGCACAATCCCTAGGCCGCGAGTACAGACACACGCAAACATGCAGGCACACAGAGGCCCGAAGATAGTTTCTTGATATCTAAATTTCTCTGGATTCTCAAGCGCTGCGGCCTCCCCCCTCCCCCCCACTCCCCCTCCCCCGCCCTTACATGGTTAAAAAACCACCCCGAGCCCCCGCTCCGCTCTTCACTGCTCCAAAGCTCCGCAAATCCAATTTGCAACTCAGAAGCCAGTCACCGTTTCGAATTCTTCAAATACGCGGTAATTAGCATTTTAATTCAGCCTTTAACGTTTAAATTCGAGGCATTTGCAGCCTTCACCAAGGCCCCAGCTACTCAGTCGCTGCCCTGAAATTCCACCGAGGGCGGGCAGTGTCGACAACCCCTTAACGGCCTCAATCGCCCGAAAGGCGCCCCGCCGACACAGACGCCGGACACAGCAGCAGACCCAAGGCGCGTGGGCCGAGCCGGGACCGGGGAACAGGAGCTGCTTTCGGTGCTCAGGGGACCGAGAGGGCACTTGACGGGCCACATGTCCACCGATACATTTTTCGAAAGCACAGCCCCGCGGTACTGATTAAGAACCAGACCAAGGCGGGCTGGGCCAGGCCCCAGAGCCCTAGCTTATGCTTCGCTCCCTCCCCCAAATCGGTGACCCCTCCCAATCCCCGCAAGTAACTGCTGAGCACTCGGCAGACTCCCCGGAGGTCCAAGGGGCGCCGAGCCTCGCACCGCGAGCGGACAGAAGCGAGCCCCGAGCCGGCTCCGGACCCCTCGCCAAGCCTTGGTACCTGAACTGAGGACAACCCACAACAGAACCCGATAGCAGCGTAGTCGTATTTTCCAGACTCTTTGGAAAAATTACCCCAGGAGCCTAAGGGGAGCGGCGCGGGTCCGGGCCAGGGCTCAAGAACGTCGCCGGCCGGCCGCGCTGCCTCTCACCCCGGCCTCTGATCCCACCAGCGGCGCGGCGGCCTGAGTCGGCGACTCGGGAGCCACCGCCCACAGCACGCTTCCCGCTCGCGGATCCCCGGGTCCTCTCCGCCTGCAGCCCGATCAGGGTGCCCACGCCCGGGTGTCCCGCGTCCCAGCCCTCCCGCGCGGTTACCATGTAGGAAGGGAAGCCGGCGGCGGCGGCGGCAGCGTCGGCCGAGTACTGCAGGGGGCTGCCGAAGCCAGTGGCTGCCTGCGCCGTGAAGGCCGCCGAGCCCGGGTAAGGGCTGAATGCGGAGCCCGACGCCGAGCGCGCCAGCTCCTCGCTGCGCGGCGCCGCCAGTGCCGAAGCGCCGTACGCCGGGCACGAGTAAAGCGCCAGCGAGCCGGGCGCCTGGTACAGGTAGCCCTGCGGGTAGGACATGGTGGGCGCGGGGCCCGCGTCACGCCGAGCAGCGGGCAGGACTCGCGGCGCCCTCCATCCACGCCCGGCCGGGGCGCGGGGCGGTGGCGGGCGCGGAGGCAGCGGGCCGAGGCAGGCCGACCCGCGCACTAGCCCGGGCGGCCCGCGGGCCGGGGTAGCGGTGGGACGGCGGCAGTGGCTGCAGTGGCGGCGGCAGCGTGGAGCCAGTGGGCGCAGCCGCGCGCCAGGCCGGCGGTCGGGGTTTGGGGGAGTCTAGAGTCGGGAGTGAGGAGTTGAGGAAGGAGCGCTCGAGTTTCCGAGGGACATTGGAACGCGGAGCTGTCCGTCACGCGCTCATCTGCATATTTGGGTGCCCGCCCCCTCCCTGGCTCCGCCTGCTCCGCCTGATCCCGCTGCCCAGCCGCAGCTGGGGGAGGAGCCCGGAGCCCGTAGGGGAGGAGAGGGGAAGGCAGAGCTGGGGGGCGGAGGGGACCCGAGCTCTGGAGGAAAGAGGAGGGAGGGACGCGCAGGCTTTTGTGGCGCAGCCGCCTCTCGCGCAGCCCCAGCCCCGCGGCCCTCGGCCCCACAACCTGGAGGGGCCGAGCCGCGCGCCCCGGCGCGCACCCCCTCCCACTCGCGAGTACTCCCAGCCGGGTCCCCCACTCCCGCCCTAGCCACCTTCTCACCTCCCCTACCCACCCCCAACATCCCGTCCCAATGCAGCCACTGGCCCGCCCCCCAGCTCCGCACGCAAGGACTAGAAGGAGGCCTCCTGCAGTCTGGCCAGCCCGGTAGGCTGGGTGGATGAACAGTCCGAGCCCCCCTCTTCACTCGGAACAGGCCCGCCCAGGTGACTGCGCGCCGGACTCCAGTGTCCGTGGCCACAGCTTACGGGATGATGGGGGGGGAGGTATGAAGGTACAGGCAGCCTGAGTCATCCTGGGGGTGGCGTGCGCGGCTCTTACTTCCACCTTCCTGGGTCTACTCTGCTTCACTGTGGGAGGCGCCCCGCGTGGCCTCGCATCTGGTCTCCTGCCCCGCGCCACTCAGCGTGTCCCCGTGGGACCCGGATCCGGGGCGCCTTCGCTGCGAACTGCCAGGAGCGCCCTGAGGTGAGCCTTCTGCCCCGTGATGAAGACCCGGGTCCATGGGTGTTAGCACTTTCCCATGTTGTGAATGTTTTAAAATGCGTTGCCAGTGCTTCACCTCCATAAGGGTTTTGTCTTAAAAACTTGAGTTCTTTTTTGGATTTGTGTCGTAAAACACTCAGGGGAATGACTGTCACTGGACGGACAGACCGACTCTGGCCCGACGTGAAGCTAAGGACTGGTGGCTTGGGAGCAGTCGGCAGCGCAGGTAGCTCAGGTAACACGCGTTACGGGGGGTACCTCGCGGGGCCTAGGGAGAGATGCTTAGCTATGGAACCCCGAAAATCTCCCAATCCTCATTCCCCCAGCCCTCCCACACCGGGGTCCCCACGGAAGTGGAGACCAGGAATCACCGAAGGGGAGCTCGCACTCCACAGGGAGTCTGGTGTGTGCCGGCCTGAGTGGGGGCGCCCCCCAACAGGTGCCTCTTCCTCGAAGGCTGTCTCCTGTGGGTCACCTGTAAGGGTAGAACACCTTAGGTGGGAACCCGGGCCTACAACTCTCCTCCCCCGACACCTCTTCCGCCCCCTCACCCAACCGCCTTCCCCAGCCCTGTGGGCTCTGCAACCCGCTTAACGGTCTCGTTTATCGAGTGTCCTTGGGGTCGCCGGCGAGGCTGCAACGCAGGATCGCGAGGCTCCAGCCATCAGCCTGAGCTCACGAGGAACATTCAAAAACACAGGCTGAGTTTGATCGTGCCCTATCGGAGGGAACTAGTTGCAAATTGTACTCCTTGGCCTGCAGGCATGTCACTCCTGGTCCGTGCGGTCCAGGCAGTTACACTAGCCGCCTTCTCCTGCTAGCCACCAACCCGGATGTCCTTCACCAGCCCTCACACTCCGGCTCCCCATTCCTCCCCCCAACCGCTATTCCTACAGACCACAGCCCTGCCCCCGCTACCCATCAATCTTCACCCACCCCCCCCACCCCCCAGCACAGCACTCCCCACCACCACTGCCCTCCGCACACACCACTTCCCACGCACTTTGGGCCTCTGCAAGGACCCAGCAGAGGCGGTCCAACAATGCTTCCGCCCTAAGTGGGACGTCCGAATTCAGTGCAGGGCCGATATTTTAAATCAATTATTGTATAGAGAAAAAGGAAAAAGAAAGAGCGGGAGAAAGGCCCCAGCCGCCCTGTGGAGCATGCCAGTGACAGGATCTATGACATTTTTGGTCTTTCTGGAGGGAATTTGGCTGGAAAGAAGCTGTAAATGAGTCGTGCACACTTGGATGACAAGCATAGGCAGCAACAGATTAGATTGCATCCTTTTGGTTCTCTTCCATTTAAATAGTTTAAGTGAAAAAAAAATCAGGTCTAATTTTTTATCTCCAAGAAGGAACGGCCTCGAGAATTTCCATTTCTAAAGACCAGTTCCTGCTGTGGTCTCATTAGCATTGGGGGCTCAGCCCCTCGCCCTCCCTCTCCCCCTACTGATTTCTGCCAGGGGCAGAACAGAAAACAGCGAATTGTTACAAAAACATCCCCAGTTTGGAGCAAAAGAGTACGCTCGGAATACACTCGATTTTGACATCAATTAAGTATCTAACCAGACAAGTGCACGTGGCTTTGGAGGGTCTCCGCGCTGCCCAGG
Source organism: Macrotus californicus (assembly GCA_007922815.1). Classification (NCBI taxonomy): domain Eukaryota; kingdom Metazoa; phylum Chordata; class Mammalia; order Chiroptera; family Phyllostomidae; genus Macrotus; species Macrotus californicus. Next base: position 21,760 of record VMDR010010701.1, on the reverse strand, counting down.
GTGCGTGTCCAGAAGCACTGCCTGCTCCCTCTCCGCTCAGCGCTGCTGATTCTAAAGACAGCCTCTTCCTGAGTGTATTTCCCCCCCAGCAATTACACTTCTCCGCTGAAATCTAAATTTTCCATACTGCTGCCTGCTACTAATAAAAACCGTCTACCTTGCACTATTAAACAGTCGAATCGCACTACATGCCGTTTTTATTGGTAGTGACTGTAGCAAATTAAAATGCCTACGCAGAGACATTAAAACTCACGGTCTGCATTGTTACTGGAATATATAACTCCGTTTCGATTTAAAGCTCCCTGATTTTGTAAAATCACTTTTCGTTTTCTTAGATTAAAGTTGGCTTGGCCTTCTTTTTGAAAAATCAATCGAAAAGACACGAGGCAAGGGTCGAGGCCAAACGCAGTGGCTCCTTGCGCGGCCGCCTGTCAAGGTGGACTGAGCTTCCTCGCACCGCCTGTCGGGCCACTGCGGGGAGAGCCGCTCCCCGGGAGCAGGGACCTGGACGCGTTGCTTACGGGCGCAAAGGGGCATTCAGGCTTGCGGAGCGCCGGGGTGGTTCAGGCTTTTGGCTTCTGCTTCTCTCCAGTTACCGTCCGAGCTGGAATAGTAGAGAACAGGCTGGCACACGAGGCAAACCGAGGAACTGCTTCCACAGTGCAATTGCGTGGACAGTGTGCACTTACAGACTGACAGTGGGCCTTTCCCTCCCCTGTGTGTGCGTTTTTTAAAAAGGAGTTTAACACGGTCATATTTTTGTTTTCTTGTTTCCACAGTGGCCGATGCACCTAGAACAAGGTGGTGTGAACGTGTACGTTCCCCGGAGCCGGGTTCCCCGCGAGGCCAAGCCGTGAGAAACGCCAGAAATGCAGCCTGGACTCCAGGGTTCTCCCGGAAAGCGGCGGCCGCGGGCCCAGGCGCTCTGCAGACACGGCACGACCTGGTTACTCCAGCCGCCGGGAGGCCGGGTAGGCACCGGCCCGAAGTCGTGCTCGCGGGCGGCGAGGGGGCGCTGTGGCCCGCCGCTGCGGCCTCGTCCCTGCAACAGTGGCCCCAGCGACGTCCCCAGCCACCGACGGGTGGCGGGCGCTCCTGCCTTGGCGCGACCTACCCTTCCCATGTAGGTTTAATTCGGGAAAGAACAATTTTATCAGGCATTGCAATAAAACCTACTCCGCACACGACCTTTTCTTCATTGTCTTATTATCCTGGGCTTCGCTGGGTTGTAAGACCTTGGTGAATATTTTGGGATGTGTGATTTTTTTTTTGTCATTTGGGATTAATATATATATATATATATATATATATATGTACATGGGCTCTTCATGGGGAACATTTAATACTAAGGAGTTTCAGTGTATCAAAGCATAGTCCTATTGCTTTCCTAAAGAAGGTCCCTCCTGTCCCAGGACCTCCTGTACATGGCGGAGGGCGTGCCAGCAAGAAAGAAAAGGCAAGGAGAGTGAGAAGTGTGGTAGCGCAACTTCACTTCTTTCTCTTTTTCCTTTTCTTTTCTCTTCTTTTCTTTTTTTTCTTTTCTTTTCTCTTCTCTTCTCTTCTTTTTTCTCTCTGGGAAACAGAAATACATCGTTATAAACTGTACAAAATTAAGGCAAAATGAAAAGTATCTTTCCAGCGTGGAGTCGGTCCGCCCTCTCGCCAGTTCATGAGCAGGTTTTGTAGGATTTCTAATGCAGCGGTGTTCCCAGAGTCCCCAACTCGCTTCAGATACTGCGACGTGCTCCTGGAAAACACGCGCAGAAGGGACACTGCACAGGCTGAGGGGTCCCCGTCGCTCCTGTCCCTAAACGCTGAGCAGGAAGGCAGCTCGGAGGTTTTATACCGGCCAGAAGGCCTGGGCTGTTCCGGGAGCGCCGCGGGCCGCTCGGACGGGACCCAGAGAGGCTGCGGAGGTCCCCGGACGGCTGGCGCGCTCCTTCTTTACATTCTAAAACCGGGGTTCTCACTTTCTGGGCTCTTCCCCACTTAACTGACCCTGTAGCTCGCAATCACAGCGAGGTCTCTTCCTTGCCGACTTGTCCCGATTTCCTTCGGTTCGCAGCACAGCTCCCAACCTCCCCACCAAGGACCCGCGTCCGACGTGCTTCTTGAAGGTTCTTTCCTCTCTACGCCCAGAGAAACCTCACCTCGCCTTTTCTCGGCATCCTCAGGACTCTGTCCTCTCGCCTCTCTGCCCTTTTCCTTCCGTCCCTCCTCTCCGTGCCCCTCGGCCGACTGCCCCCCTCCGCGCAGGCCCCGCGTGCTCTAGCCCTGTGCTTCCCGTCCGCATTTGCCTCGCGGGCGTGCTTCGGCGACTTTGAACTAGGAGGGAGTGCGGTGAGGAGCAGGGGAGAGTCAGGAGAAGAAAGGGGGACCGGCCTGGAGCTGGACAGGCCAGAGTTCTTTTAAGGGGTCGGAGTGGCAGAACACCCACTTCCACAGCAGGGAAGACCTGAGTGCCCCGTTCTTCACCTGTGGTCGTTTGGCAGAAGAAAAGTTGGTAATGTTCAAGCTTTTCACCTTTACACTCACACTCACACTCAAACACAGCGACCCTCAAGCAGCGCGACGCAGACACCGGCGCGCGCGCATGCTTCCCAGAGAGGTCTGCACCGCGCCTTTGGAGCTACTCCGGACGAGTGGAAACAGATGAAGAGTTGTCTTTTTTTTTTCTTTCATTCTTTCTTTTTTCTTTCTTTCTTTTTTTTTTTTAATGTTTCTGCAAGACAGTCTTTGGAAGAACTTAGCTCACCCCCATCTCTCTCGCCCCGCGTCTCTCGCCCCGCTGGCAGCTGCTCCATCGCTCTGTGCTCACTGTTTTAAACACCAGAGCGCACCTCCGAGGTGCCCAGGGCGTTTTCGGGCGTGAGCGCCCAGGAGTGCGCAAAGACCGCAGGAGGCCGCTCTGACCCGGCAAGAACAGTTAGGACTCCTGGCCCGCCAGAAGACATTGGAGAAAGAAGATTTCCTCCATCTTTTGAAAATTACTTTTATATAACAAGTGAGGCTCTCTAGCGCGTTTTTCTGGGGCCATGTTCCACATCCTTTGGCTAACATGGGTTTGGTTCGTGTCCCCCAGACTACCAACTCTGCAGCACTGTTGGCACGCGCGCTTACCGCTCTGCCCTTCCTGAACACTCTGGTGCTTTCTGACACACAAGGGGTTGTGTACGTAAGGAAAGGGAGGGTGTTTTGTTTTACTTTTTCCCTTTTTAAAGACTAGAGGAAGGCAGAAAGAAAAATTTGACAAATGTGATTGTATTAAAAGTAAAAGCTTAAGTTGGACAGAAAGTAAATTTCAGACACTGCCCCTGAGAGAAGATAATGTGCAGCACTTGTAAGTGACAAAGGCTGCTGTGCTCATCACGGAGAATTCTGACAGCCAGTGCTTGGAGACAAGACACCCCTTGAAAACCAGGTTAGGGTCGGGCACAGACCCTCTGCCCCGAGGAGAACTAAAGCGCCGTGTACCGAAGCTGCACACCCTCACTAGTGATGGGAAAACCTGCAGACAGTATACAAGATGCTACTTTACACCCCCCTGGATGACACCGACCAGGCCTGGGGTGTGCAGAGCCAGGCAGCTCTCTTGCACTGCTGTGCTAGTTTAAATGGCCATAAAGAAGTTAGAGAGATGTGGCAACAAATGAGAGAGCAGGAGATGCCCACATCCTGTCACCCTGCAACTCCCGGGCTCATTGTCCCCTACAGAGAAAATGCCAGGCCCAGCATGTGCAGCACTGCAAAGCGCAAGACTGGACACCTCCTGAATGGCAATCAGGAGAGGCCTGGGGAAAGAATGGGGCATGTTCCAGGGAACAAAATGTTCCCTGGGGCTGCAAGTGAGGGAAGTAGCTCCACTTGTATCAACATGAATAAGTCCTGAGCGAGCCAATTTGGGTGGGAAAAGCAATAATTAAAAAGAAGGATGCAGAGATGATGAAGTTTTACAAACAACGATATTGTGCTCTTTACAGGCACGGGGAGGGGCTGCAGTAAGATGTGAAAGGCCCCTCTCCCCTCTTCGGCACACTGAGGGCCCCTGAGGAGTGCTGTGGGAAGAGTGGGGTCAGCTGTATTAGCAATATTTTATTTCTAAGATATATATCTGAAATAAATGACAAAAATAATAATAATTATTAACTTTGAATGATGGTTACCTAGGATTATATTTTTCTCCATATTTCTATGGTGTGGAATATTTCACGCCTTCAATATTAAAATAAAAAAAAATAAGTGCTGGTGTTTAAAAGGAGTGTCCTAGGACAGAAGTGTAAGTGCTTTCTTTTTAAAAAATTCTTAAAAGTTTACACTCTTCATCTCTTTCTTCCTCTCTCTATTACCCTACCCTTCAGAAAACGTAAATGGTGTCCTAGATCTGCAGTCTAGACCTTTAAACTGATGGTCTCTTGTGTGCCATTTATCCAAAGCAGGCAGGAAAGCCAGTTTCCTAGGCAGGGTGCGGGGGCCTGGCCACTGGCTCTGTTCATGGGTGGTGCATGTAGGTCCCTCAGGAAGTGAAGGGCAGGCCTGGATGCAGCCTGGCTTCCAATGGGCCATGGGAACATCTCTGTCAAGGAGTGATACGCCTTTACTGTGTGGAATTCTGCACCTTCTCTTTATATCGCAGTGAACATATTCTACAAATTCAAATCAAGATCAGAGAGAGAGCCTACGTGGAGACAGAAATAAAAGGCTGGGGAGAGGGGCAGAACACAGCCTGGAAAGGGAGAGAGAAGAGGCAGCAGCAGCAGCAGGGAGGGAGGAGGGATCCAGGCTTGTGGCAGACCCTCTGGCTCATGCCTCCTCTTTCTCAGAATTAAAGTCCATGCCTTTTTGGCTCCTTAGCTCTTTCTAAAACCAATTCATACCCTGCCCTCATTCTCCCCACTGCAGCCTGAGAAATCCGGATCTTCAAATACAAATCTGCTTAGAGACCTTGCACAGAGGAAGAGGCCTTGAGGCCGAGTCCTGTGGCCAGGCCTCATTACATGATTACATAGTCTCTGTGTGTCATTCTATTCCTCAACCTGTTCAGAGCTAGGCTGAAAGAAGGCCAATATTTCCTTGGAACCAACAAGGTTTCAAAGATTCCTACGTGGCCAAAAGCCTCTGGGGCTTGCTTCTACCAGCAGCTGTTGGGGTGGCTGCCCCCTACCCTCTGCTAGGGGTACACTGGCCAACTTGCCCTTCCAACTGCAGCCACACTTCCTCCCATTCTTGACCTCTGCATGTTGCTTCCCACCATCAGCTCCTTCTTCATGGTTCCCATTCACCTCTTCTCCTTGGAGTCCAGAGCTACTGGTGTCAGTCTGTGATGGTTCTCTAGCCTCAGTTCCACCCCTGACTCTAAGCCTGGCAAGTCCTAGGCACTAGACAGATACTGATTAAATGAATGAATGAATGAATGGCTTTCTCTTGGTTACTTGCTTTTACTTGTAAAAGGTACAGGAGCACATTAAAGGAGAGAAAAAACAATGAGGACATTCATTTCAGCCTTGCTTCCCCCTTGGAGATACCTCTGCACCTGAGCAGCATGGATCACACATAATCCAGGCAAATTAGATCTCTCCCCAGGAACCCTGACTTTCCTGTATAAAGCACCATCTATTTCAGATGTTAAATTTTAGGGTCCAATAGATATGCACACTTAAAAAAACATTTAGTTTTTAAAATAAATTTCTGAGCTAGCAATCAGCTCAAAACCTTGCATTCCTTGAAGAAAGCAAGCATGCATTTTTAAGTTTGCATCTCAAAAGACCTGCCCAGTTCCCAGCACATAGCAGGTGCTCAACGTGATTAGTCCAGTGAGTGAATGAATAAATGAACGTTAGCATTTGGAAAAAAGGAAACTTGAACAAACCCAAACTGATAATACTTTCAGAAAAAAAAATTCAGAGTGGGAAGTATAGTATTTAAAACATAAGTTAGATTTCAGCAGGGTTTTTATAGGCATAGACAAGCTCATTCTAAAATTTATTTTTAAAGACATGGGCCTTAGCACAGCTAAAGCAGTTTTGACAAAGAAGAACAAAGTGTGGAGAATCTGTCTACCCTATTTCAAGACATTACACAGCTCCAGGAATCGAGAGAGTGTGGTGTTGGTGGAGGGGTAGTCATAGAGCATTGGAACAGAAGAGAACCCAGGAACAAACCCATACAAGTATTCCTGGCTTGTTTTGACAAAGGTGCAAAGCAATTCAATGAAGGAAAATTAATTTTCTTAACAAAAAAATCTGGAGCAATTGAACTTTAATAAGCAAAAAACAAACAAAGCAACGAACAATAAACCTCAATTCACATTTTACACTTTATACAATACTTAACCAAAAATTGGTCACTGACTTAAATGTAAAATTATGAAACTTTCAGAAGAACATAGGAGAAAATGTTCAAAATCTAGGCCTCGTCGAAGAATTCTTAAGACCAGACACCGAAAACACAATTCACAACAGAAAAGTTTGATAAATTGGACTTCATCCAAATTTAAAACTTTTGTTCTGTGGAAGATCCTGCCAAGAGAATGAAGAAAGGCCTGGCAGACTGAGAGGAAATATTGGCAAACTGTGTATTCAACAAAGGACTAGTATCCAGAATACATAAAGAATATTCACATTTCAACAGTAAAACAGAACAACAAAAACAATCCAATTAGAATTTGGGCAAAAGACATAAAAAAACATTTCAACAAAGAGGATACACAGATGGCAAATAAGCAAATGAAATGATGCTTAGCATCATTAGACATCAAGAAAGTGCTAATTGAAACCACAGTGAGATGTATGCTCTTATCAGACTAGCTAAAAAAACTAGTGACAACACCAAATGCTGGTGAGAATTCAAGGAAACTAGATCATTCATATATTGCTGGTGGCAGCATGAAATGGTACATTCACTCTGGAAAGCAGTTTGGCAGTTTCTTATAAAACTTGAAACTACAATCCAGCGATTGCATTCTTGGGCATTGGTTCCAAAGAAATACAAACTTGTGTTCACACAAAGCCTGTACATAGCAGCTTTATCTGCAATAGACAGAGACTGGAACCAACCCGAATGTCTTACAGTGGGCCAAGGGCTGAACTTCTGCTCAGCTGTGCACAGGAGTGAGCTATTGGTCCAAACAACCTGAATGAATCTTCTGAGAGTGAGGCTAAAGAATAAAACCAATCCTGGACCTCGTGTGTTTTCAGAGATCTTCAAGGGATAAATAGGAAGTGAGGGCTATAAAAGATGTGAGGTCTATAATATACAATATGTAATGCCCCTCTGAGCACATGAAGAGAGGGCACATGATAAGGGGACTGTAGAGATGCACCCTCTGAAGATGCAAAGCCAGGATCTACCTCAGTGTCCGTGCTCTGAGGGGACTGTGGTACAAACAGGAAGAAGTGGCATAAATTCAAGTCAGACACAGTGATGCATGGGCAGTTCTAATAAGGAACATTTTTTTCTCCTTTTTTCTCTCCTTCCTTCCTTCCTTCCTTCCTTCCTTCCTTCCTTCCTTCCTTCCTTCCTTCCTTCCTTCCTTCCTTCCTTCCTTCCTTCCTTCCATCTTCACTGAAGGACAATTTTTCACCACTTTCAGAAAGAGAGGAAGGGAGAGAGAGAAACATCAATCGGTTGCCTCCAACATGCACCTGGACAGAGATTGAACCTGAAACCTTTTGGTTCTGGGACAATGCTAGAAACAGTTGAGACACACTGACCAGGGCAAATAGGGAACGTTTCTACGTTGTTTGTTTGTTTTTTTTATTTTAAGGGAAGCCTAGCAAAGAGATGGCCCTCCCAGGGCTTCCTATTTCTTAGGGCAGAGGCTTGGCCAGAAGCATCCTTGCATGTGCAAACTAACCAATCCTGTACACACCCCACCTCCTTATTCGAGGCTCACACACCAAGCCAATGTTGCCTGGTCCTAGGTCCTAAATCATCCCAGGGCCTGGTACTTGGCAACTGGAGATCACCCTTGTGCCTTAAAGCCCACTAGAATTATTCAGCCTAGCCAGTCATAATCTGTTGACCCTGCTCAGCCCTGCTTTCCCACAGACATCCCCATAAGAGGTCTGGCCCAGGCCTTCTTCTCATTCCTGCGTCTGCCTCCTGACCAGAAACTGCATGTTGTACCCTCCTTTTCTCAGGAAAGGTGAGTAATAAATTCTTCTTTCAATGACATTAACCCCTCTGAATTGCTACTTGGTCATCTCCATAAATTAAAATCCCACAGGTATATTTTGGAGCAGAGTGGTATTTCATTACAATTTAATTTGAATTTATAAAACAACTAATGACCTTGATCATCTTTTCATGTGCTTGTTGTCCATCTATATATCTTTATTTCTGAAGTGTCCATTCGATTCTTGTGGTCATTTAAAATGTGTATTTCTTTAAATTATTGTGTTATAAACATTCTTTATGTATTCCGGTAACAGATATTTTCTCCCAGTCTGTGGCTTGCATTTTCAATCTTTTTATTTTTTTAAGGGAGTTTTTCAACAAGAAAAACTTTCCATTTTGAAAAAAATCCAATTAAAAAATTCCTCTTTTAGTTTTGAGGGGGTATAGGTGTGCATGTGTGTGTCTTTATAATGAATATTTGCTTAATCCAAGTTCATAAAGATTTCATCTTACTGCTTTTTACAAATTTTTATGGTTTAGCCCTTACATTTAGGTATATTGTGGAATAATGTTCATGATGTGCAGTAAAGACCAATATTCATTTTTTTCCTCCATACAGCATCTCGTTATTACAATGCCAGTTATCGAAGACATACTTTTCCCAGTGAATTGACCCCTTTGCTGAGAACCAGTTGATCATTGAGTATGGGTCTGTATCTAGCTTCTTGACTATGGTCCATTGAGATCTATCCTTAAGTCAATGTTATGTTGCTCTGTTTTTTGTCTTTTTTTTCTGAAAGTCTTAAATTTTGTAGTATAAATTTTTCAACTTCATTTTTCTTTCATAATATTGTTTGGAAAATTCTAGGTTCTGTGTATTTCTATGTAAATTTTTAATTAGCTTCTCAATTCCTAAAAAAAAAACCTGCTATGATTTGATTGAATTTAATTCATAATATGGATCAATTTGTAGAGAATTAGTCTCCTAAAATTTTTTGACTCATTCCATCCATAAACATAGTACACCTTTCCTTTTATGTAAGCTATTTAAATATTTTTCCAGTCCTTTTTTAGTGTAGAAATTTCAAACACTTATTAAAGTGATTACTAAATGTTTTATTTCTTTGTTTAAGCTACTAGCAATGCATTTTTGCAGTATATTTTTAAGTTGTTTGCTGTAAGTATATAGAAGTGCAAGTGATTTTTGTATATTGATCATGTGTTCTGCAATTTTGCTAACTTCAGGTATTATTTATGTTAGCTTTTCTGTAGACTTTTTAAAAAAGTCTACATCAATGATTATATCTTTAGCGAATGGAGAGATTTGTTTCTCCCTTTCCAATGTGTTTGCCTTCTATTTTATTTCACAGTAGCTAGACCTCAAGTATCCTGAATGCAATAGAAGCATGGGAGGGGAGTTTTTGCCTTGTCCTGACCCTAGTTAGGAAGTATGACCTTTCTTCACTAAGTGTAGTGTTGCTGTAACTTTTGACAATGGCCTTGATCAAGGTGACAAAGTTTCCCTCTATTCCTAGGTTGCCAACAGTTCTAATCATGGATGATGCTGCACTTTTATTTGGAAATTATTTTTCTGTATCTATTGAGATAAACATATTTAAAACTTTAATTTTATTAACGTGGTAAGTTACATTAATTAATTTTTAAATGCTGAACCTTCCTTGTATTATTGGGATTAACTCTACTTGGTCATGGTTAGATTACCACTTTATATGCCTATATGTCTCATGGACATAGTAACAGAAATCCTCAACTGCATTAGTGAATCAAGTCCAGTAAGGATAACACATGACACATAAATGCATTTTGTTCCAGGAATTCAAGATTGATGTGATTTGAACAAATCAATCAATGTAATTCATCATATTAACAGAAAAATGGAGAAAACGCATGATCATTTCCATAGATGCAGAAAAACTTTTGACAAAATTTACAACTCTTTTATTAAGAGCACTCAGAAAACTATAAGTAGCATAAAATTTCCCAATCAAAGACATTAACATATACCCAAGGTTGATATCAATATTAATTATGAAATATTGAATTGTTTTCAAGATTGGGAGCAAGATAAGGGTGTTGAATTCTGTCTAACCGCATACTGGAGGTTTCAGCTAGTGTAAGAAGACAATAAGCAGACAAATAAATGAGACAAAATTTGGAAAGGCTACCTAAGCAACATAGTATTCATTCAATATTAGAAAAACAAAATACATATCAGAATTAGTATGTAAATTTAGAGAGATTAGAAGATATGAAGTTCATATTAAAACAACTGTATTTCTGCAAAGTGGAAGCAAATGGTAAGAAATATAATATTTAAAATTCCATACATAATATTTTAAAAATATTAAACAAACAAGAATACATTAATCACATATAACCCACAAAGTCTTTCCAAGGAAAACTTTAAGACAGTGGTGAGAGCAATTAAAGGCGATACAGATAAAATGGGGGCATCACATAGTACTGGACTGGAAGCCCCCGCACCATCGAGATACCCATTTTCCTCATGCTCATTTGTAGATTCAATACAATGCCCATCAACCTCTCATAAGTTTCCTGTAGAAACTGATAAATTGATTCTAAAGTTTATGTAAAGCTAAGAAGGACAAGAAGAGTTTGAAGATTTTGAAGAAGAACCAACCTGGAGAAATTTTGCTACTTGATTTTCCCCAAGTTTACTGTAAAGTTACAGGAATTAAGACAGGTTGATGTTGATAAAAAGATGAAAACATAGACAAAAAACTGATTAGAGGGCCCAGAAATTGATCTACATGGATATGATCACTTAATCTGACATAAATTCTGTGGTGCAAGAACGATTCAATGTCCATGAAAAACATTAATCATATCTCCTACTTACACCCTACACAATAATTTTTTAAAGATTTTATTTATTTATTTTTGGACAGAGGGAAAGGGAGGGAGAAAAAAAGGGAGAGAAACATTGATGTATGGTTGCCTTTCACGCACCCCCCACTGGGGACCTGGCCTGCAACCCAGGCATGTGCCCTGACTGGGAATCAAATCGGTGACCCTTTGGTTTACAGACTGGCACTCAATCCACCTAGCCACACCAGCCAGGGCTAACTTTGAAATGAATCATAAACCTAAATGCAAAAGCTGAAACATCTAGAAAAAAGGTAGGAAAAATCTTTATAATGTAGTGGTATGTAACTATTCCTTGGATAAACCGTACACAACAATATCTTTAAAAGAAAAATAAAGATAAATTGGGCTTCAAACAAGTCTCTTAAATTTAGACAAAAACAACAAACTGAAAAGACAAGCCACAATGTATAATTTGTGATTTATGACTTATTGTATGTAGAGTATAATTGGACAAAACTCTTGTAAACACATCTTACATTTCAATAAGAAAACAGCAGTCTCATAAAAATGGGTAAAAGTTTTGAACAGACGCTTGTCAAAAGAAGATATATAAATGGCCAATAAGCATTTCAAAAATAATCAACATCATCAACCATAAGAGAAATGTAGACATAAAAATACTGATAATATCAAGTGCTGGCAGTGATGCAGAGCGACTGAAAGTCTCAGACATTGATGGTGGGAGTGCAAAGCTGTACTAGTACTTTGGTGCTGAGCAGTTTAAAATAAAGTCAAACCTACACTTACCACTTGTCCGAGGAATTCTGTTCTTAGGAATTTACCCAAAAGAGAGGACAACATGTGTCCAGCACACTATTTGGCCCCAGTGTTTGTTAGGGTATTATTTGTAATAGCCTCTAACTGGAAATGACCCAAATATTCACCAACAGGTGGAGAGTTAACTTGTAGCCTATTAATTCAATAGAATATATGCAGCAATGAAACAGAATGGACTGCCACATATAATATGGTTGAATATCAAACACATTCTGCTGAACCAAGAAAGCAAATACAAAAGGGAGCATTGCATGGGACTGTATTATATGCATTCCAGAACAGTACTGATGGATACTAATCAAGAGTAGTAGGGGTTGCCTGTGACATAAGGTGGTGTGGCACTAAGAGGGGACTAGCGGGAGCTTTACAGGGTGATGAAAATATTTTATATGTTGACTGACATCATGATTATGGAGATATACATATTTGTGAAAGCTACCAAATTTTACATTTAATGTCCGGGTTTTTATTGTATTTAAATTATACCTCAATTGGTAAAACAATTAAAAATACATTCTTACTGAAATTATGAATTAATGTTTGAAATACTCCTGAAGAGCTTATGTTGTCTTTACTATACCTGTAGTCACCCTGAGACTGTCCATGCTCAGCTTGGATGTGGCTTTACTTAGGAATGATGGACACGTTCTATTAGAGAAAGTCCACAGGACTTGCTCAGTCCCTTCCAGGAGGACACAACACTATGGGTTTGCTGTCATTTGGAAGCAAGTTTTCAACTGAATCAATTGAGTTATTAAAACTGAGGCACTTCAATGTAGCTCCTTAGAATTTGCCATAGACTTACTGTGCCTTCTTTAAGAATAAGGAGAATAAGGAGATTGACCTATGAGTGACTGTGACAGAAAGCTGTTGTCATAGTGTGGTTTCTGGTGAAAAATGGCATTGGTCATTAGGAAACAACAGAGGTGAGAACGAATGCTTGGGGACATTCCCAGGAAAAATTATTTCCCCCAAAGAAAGGAAGATGGAGGTCTTTTGGAAACGAAGAGGACACAGTCTCTCATAACAATCTAGGGCAAGAGGGCAGAAGGTAAACAGAATACAAAGTATTCCTCTGTGGGGAACGTGGAAGTGAAAGGAATATGAAGTCTCAGTAAAGGGAGGCATGCATTCACCAGCTTATCTGGAGAAGTCTCAGTGACAAGCTGGCAGCTAGGTGTGAGGAACCTGGCAAAGTGAGCACACGGTGAACGTGAACATGAAGGTTTTGATGTGGGGAGTTCGGAGGAAATGGAATATCATTAGGTGACACATCTTTGCAGTGACGTTTCATTTATGAAGTTCTGGCAAAGGGACAGTGAAGTCTGGGCTGAACTCAATCACAGTGACCACGTAAAGCTGTGGACAGCATCCACTGTGCACATGAATTTCTAATCACGGTCAGCCCAGGGCAGCAGCACTGCAGCACTTGCCTTTGGGGTGTCCAGGCTCCATCTTCTGCTTCATCCTCTCCAGAACAATACCACACCCACCCAGATACCTTCTGCTCTCAGGACTGAAGGCCTGAGTGAGTCTGACGTCATGTTTAACTTGTCTTTCATTTTTTGGTCTGTTAGTTAATTAGTCAAATATGCCAAGATATTTTGAGAACCGTTATGAGGTGTACTGCATCACCACCAAATTTGTATGTTGATGTCCTCAACCACAGTACCTCAGAATATGACTGTGTTTGGAGATCCAGTATTTAAAGAGGTGATTAAGATAAAATGGGGTCACTAAGGTGGGCCCTGATCCCATGTGACTGGTGTCCTTGTAAGAAAAAATGATCAGGACACAAACACGCACAGAGGGATGACCATGTGAGGTCACAGGGAGAAGAGGGTCATTTACACACCAAGGACAGAGGCCTCAGAGGAAACCGATCCTGTGATATCATCTCAGACTTCTGACCTCCAGAACTGTCTGTTGTTTAAGACTTTGTATTTTGTTATGGCCCCTGGAGCGAGCTCATACAAGCACCAGCAAAGTAGTCACTAAGGCTGCCACCATGAATATCATTATGAGTAAAAGAAAACAGAGAGAAAGAGAGAGGTTTGGTCTCATGGGGTTTATTCTCACCTGGGGGTGAGGATGGACTTTCACTAGTTAGCAAACCACTCACAAAGCCCAGCCTGAGTTCCTGTCTGATGGTGACTCTTGTCTTTTGCCAGGTTTGCAGCATCCTGACCCTACACTTGATCCCGTAATCAAATGAACAGGACACATGATATGCCACTTACACTTCCCAGCTGTTTTGTCTCTGCAGACAGTGCTCAAAATGTTGGTAAGAGTATAAAAATGACAGGTTATGGTCAGACACTTTGAGGGTGGGAGGTGATAGCAAGCAGTCCGAGCCAACGCTTTCTTGGGGCAACACTGCAGACACCGAGAGTCATGGCCTCTCCCAAAGGGGCTGTCAGTGAGACCGAGTGTTAAGTCCTTTGGGAATTTGTTTTTGTGTTCACAGCAGAGGAAACTGAGGCTGGAATAAGTGTTGGCCCTGGAATGTGTTGTTTACTTACTTGCACAGCGATCGTATTCTCACTTTATACAACAGAACTCAGTGTCGTGGAGCGGTGATCAGAACACCCAGTTTCTTCCTCTACCCACTAGACAACATGGACAGGCAACATGCCACGCTTTACCAGGTTATATAATATGTCAAATGATGTGGCACAGAGAATGTTGGAATTTCGAAACTAGAGTTCCATATTTGTAGGCACTGTCCACAGTGACTTGGCTAGTCTATGAGGAATCACGTGCAGCAACCAGCTTTCTCTGGATGCATTTTCATGCGTTTGGGTGAATGCCGGCCTTCATACTCCATTGCTCATCACTGATGACACAACCATTTCCTTTCATTGTCTGTCAAGTCTCTCTAGCTTACTTTAATTATAGTTTACTTTAATTTTTGCTTTTGAAAGTGTCACAGAGTCTTCTCTGATGACATAATCAAAGTTCCTTACCTGTACTTCAATCTCCTTTGCTGTTGGGCCAGATAACATTTCAGTGGGCACTAGCCTTCTTAGCCCATTAGAATTTTCAAGCTTGTGCTTGAGGAGTAGCATGAGGGCCTGGGTCTCTATGTTAAGCATTCCCTGTTGGTGGTGCTGGCAGGTGTAGAGACATCTGTGTGAAGGAGGTCCTGGAATCCAATCAGTGAAAAGCTGGGGCTTGTCTTTGCAGTCAAGTCCCACTTGTTGTTATGGCAGGGATAGGCATAGACCAGGGAAATGATGGACTAGAGAAGGGCCAGGTATAAGGTCAATGTCAGCCAGGCTGGACCAAGGCCATGAGATGTATCTGGAGTTAAGAAGACATATCTAAGGTGACTTTGGCAGGAGAATCTCATATATACCATTTTTTTTTTAAGCAGTGAGAATGGCTTGGGAGCATGAGAAACAGGACACGCCATTGGAAGTCTGTTTTATCAGTGGCCATGAGTGAAGGAAGGTCACATTGAGCAGAAACTGGATGCAGTGAGAGAGAGAGAGAGAAAGAGAGAGAGTGCTTCTCGAAGATGTAGAGAGGTGGTGAGGGTTTATCCAGGGATATGGGCATAGGTTTCCAAAGTCACAGGGAGCAGAACATGGATTCATGTTGTGTTCATTTCAGGTGGCTGATGAAAAAGAAGACCACAAATGAGGTGCCTTAAAACAGCAGGAATTTATAGTCTCATAACTCTGGAGGAAAAATCTGCAATCAAACTCTTGAAAGGGTTGTGTTCCCTCCTGAGACTCTAGGGAAAGGTCCTTCCTGTCTCCTCCAGCTTCTGGTGCCCCATGTGTTCTACCTGGGCTTATGGCTGCCTCTCTCCAGTCTCTGCCTCTGTATTCACATGGCTTCCACCTCTTCTTGTATCTCTCCTTCTTAGGACACCCATCCTTTGATTTAGGTTGCCTTAATCTAGGCCAAACCTTACCTTAATTACATCTGCAAAGACCCTTATTTCTAAATGAGATCACGTTCAAGGCTGGGTAGATGAATTTTTGCTGTTGTTGTTGCAGGAGGCACACTGTTCAACCAACTATATATGTAGAAAATATAGATTTTAGGAGGAATTCAGAATTAATACACCACCTTAGAATATAACAGTTATTGGCTGCTTTCCAAAACTGGGGAGAGCTGCTACCCTGAGGCAGGTAGATCCAGGTGGAACATTGGGGACAAGATATTCACACTCACAGCAAAGCAGCTCCGCTTCTCTCAAGGGACAGTGCAGGGAGCCCTGCTGGGAGGGGCACTTGGCAGGCCAAGCATACTGGTCTCTGGTCCTCTCTGACTTCCTTATATTTAGTCTTCTCAGGTCTCTGGTGACCTTGTTCTCGCAACTTCCTTTCCCAGGGTCCCCATGTCACCCTGTGGCTGCCTAACTCAAATCTCATCTCCTGTGGCTCGGTCCTCTCTATGCCTCCAGCTAAGGAAATGCTCCTTATCTCTCCCTGTTCCCAGCTCCTGGACACCCAGGCTGTGGCCCAGCTGGCAGGGAGGATGGAACCTGTCCGTTCACTCATTTCTAGAGAGCTGTACTAATGTCTACATTAGGGCACACTCTTGGTTGTGTTTGGGTTGCTTCTGCCTGCTGTGCTGGCCCAGGTGGGCCGCTAGCTGTGACTTCTCCTGTCCCTTCCCTCAGCTCTCTCCCACCTCTAATGCTGCTGCAATGTGTTCTCCAGTCCCACACACCTCAGATGCAGGTGAGAGGCTCTAGGAGCACAACTGGTTCAACCTGTTTCCACACTGGACTCTGCACAGGATGGAACCTCAGCCATTCCAGTGACAAACTGTTCCTGAGACTGGCCCAGATCCTGTGTCCTAGTCCCACGTGCAGTCCTGTGCAGAAGTGCAGGCTCAGCTCCAGGCAGCAGGTGCAGGTGGGCAGGGAGGCAGCTCCACATCTGCTCTCCTGGGACACTCTCACACCCAACCCAACCAGGTTTCTCAGAGATGCCTCCCTTCTCACCACTGATGCACCTCTGTCCCACACCTGCCTTCTACTCTGCCCTCCTCCAGAGAAGCAAACACCTAATTGCTGGTTCTGTCTGACAAAAGCAGCGGTGTAGCCCCAGTTTTTATGAGTGGGCTTCTGCCAACAGCCAAACTGTCAATCTTAAGTTTCTTAAGAAAGGGTCATGCTGACCATCATAGTTTTGTAAGAGAAACTCTTGTACCAGCTGTCAATACATTTTAGCAAATATATGTAATAAATATGCAAATTTTCAACAACAAAAAATAAGTATGTTTATAAAATAGGCAGAACATTTATAAAAAAGATGCATGTTTAGGTTGGAAAATTATTTCATATTCCCCAAATAAAAAATACCCAGGTAACAATAGTAGTATAAATTAAAAACAAAATTATCCCCCCAAAATATCTACTTGGAAATTAAACAAATTAGCAACACCAATGACCAAAAACTCAGACTATTTGAAAAGTGAATATGAGAATGTATTAATGAAGATGGAAAGGAAACAGAAACCAAATTTTTGGCACATATATAAATTAAGGTGTTTTGGGGGACTATTTTTAAACAATTATCAAAATTTAAAATGTTTGTAATCTTTGCTGTAGGATATTTTTCCTAGAAATTTAAACTATGGAAATACCCCAGAATGTGTGTATGAGGGCATTTATTACCGCACATTTGTAATAGCCTAAAATTGAAACAAACTGGTAAGGAGGTTCAATAAGTAACGCTACACCAATGAGTAGCGTGTTCAGCAGCTCTTAAAATCTGCAGTTCACACAGGTTACACAACACACTGAAATATTTGTTAAGATTCACACTCTGCTATAAACAGTGTTTAACTTCTGACACATACAATAAGGGGACCTAAATAAGTATGCATATTTATTAATTTTATACTATTTTAATTTTTATTCAAGTATGATGCATTTTATAATTAAAAAATGAGAGAACAGAGAACAGGTCTCAGTCAAATAGATTAGGACACGTCCTTGCACTGGAGTATTAAGTAGATGCTAAGAAAGGATGGAGCAGAGAAATGTGTGATGAAATGGGAAGTTGGTCAGTACAACTTGTCAGATTATATGTATGAGAAGGCAAGTGTGACCTGCACATATATGTATTAATAAAACCATGAAAAACAAAATGACAACTGCTTTTTTGACCTAGTAGTAAGTGGGCCCGGGAGACCTTCTTAATTGTTTATGTGTTATTTGAATGATTTCAGTGATGGGCGGTTTGGGACTGAACTAGCAAAAACTTCTCTTGGTCCCCCTCACTAGCAATTCTCTGCTTCCTTTAGAGCAGAGGTGTCCACAGGAGGTGGTTTTCAGTTGTCATGACCAGGAAACTTCTTGTGCTCAGAGCCCTTCCACACAAGAAATTACCCCCACCCTAGAAATACTGCTTTAAAATAATAAAACCCTGGCTTTAGCTGAGTACATGGTCACCTGGAATAAAGGCTACATTTCCCAGAATGTGTTGTGGTTAGGTACGGTCACATGACCAAGTACTGGCCAATGAGGTATAAGCAGAAGGGACAGTACATCTTCCATCTCTAAAATCTGCTGGATTGTAAGTTCTTTTGGATTGGTGTTTCAGGGATCTTAGGGTATAATCCCAGCAGCGGAATTGCTGGGTCAAAAGGCAGTTCCATTTTTAGTTTTCTGAGGAAATTCAATACTGTTTTCCACAGTGGCTGCACCAGTCTGCATTCCCAGCAGACTGGGAGGTATACCGTTCTCAATCCATTGTTCCCTTCTCCTGGCCAGAGATGAGAAGACATTGTGCTCACAGGTGAAAGTGCCAGGAAAGGGCCCATGAGACTGTGCATCTACAGCAGTGGACTGAAACACATCCCCACTTGCCTTCAGCCGCTGCTGCTTTGATTTTCTGACTTTCCCAGATGAGCCAAGTCCAAACTAAAACAAGTGGGGCTTGATATTTTGTTTATACACATGAATACATTTTTTTCTATTAACAATTAAGATTATTGTTAAAGAAAACAGCATTAAAATGAACAGAGACCAACTATATGGGAAAACATATTTGCCAATGACACCTTGGACAAGGGTTTGATCTCCAAAATATATGAAGAACTCATACAACTCCATTCCAGGAAGACAAAAAATCCAATTAAAAAATGGGCAAAAGACTTGAACAGATACCTCCTCAAGGAGGACATACAGAGGGCTCAGAGACATATGAAAAGATACTCAGCATTCCTATGAATCAGAGGGATGCAAATTAAAACCACCATGAGATACCACTTGACATCGACAAGAATGGCCATCATAAACAAATCAAACAAATGTTGGAGAGGATGCGGAGAAAAGGGAACCCTAGTGCTCTGTCGGTGGGAAAGCAGACTGGTGCAACCACTATGGAAAACAGTATGGAATTTCCTCAGAAAACTAAAAATGGAACTGCGTTTGGACCTGGCAATTCCACTGTTGGAAATATACCCTAAGAGCCCTAAAACACCAATCCAGAAGAACCCATGCACCCCAATGTTCATAGCAGCACAATTTACAATAGCCAAGTGCTGGAAGCAACCTAAGTGCCCATCAGTCAATGAGTGGATCAAAAAACTGTGGTACATTTACACAATGGAATTCTACACAACAGAGAGAAAGGAGGAGATCTCTACCCTTTGCAACAGCATGGATGGAACTAGAGAGCATTATGCTAAGTGAAATAAGCCAGGCAGTGAGGGAGAAATACCATATGATCTCACCTTTAACTGGAACATAATCAACAAAACAAACAAGCAAACAAAATATAACCAGAGACATTGAAAATAAGAACAATCTAACAATAGCCAGAGGGGAGGGGGGGGGGCAGTGGGGGGAAGGGTTTTCAGGAACCGCAATAAAGGACACATGGACATAACCAAGGGGGAGGGTGGGAGCAAGGGAGGGAGGTGGTTGGCTGGGGTGGGGGGGCAGTGGGGGTGGAAAATGCAGACAACTGTAATTGAACAACAATAAAGTAGTAAAATCTTAAAAAAAACAGTTAAGATTATTGGTAAAGTTAAGATGCCTGTGGCTGCTGTAACAAATTACTACCAAGTGAGTAGTTTAACACAACAAACAGTTCTGGAGGCCGGAAGTATCGGACCAAGGTACGTACAGGTCCACACTCCCTCTGGAGGCTCCAGGGAAAGATCTGTTTCGGCCCCCTCTCTTGCCTTGCGTCTGGTGGTTGCTTGCAGTCTCAGGCCTCCTTAGCTTGTGGCTGTGATGCCCCAATTTCAGCCTCCATCTTTACATGAGCTTCGTAGTTTGTGTGTCTTCTCTTCTGTCTCTTATACGGATCGTGGTAATTGGATTTAGGGCCCACACAAATAATCCAGGAAGACTTCATCTCAAGATCCTTCACTTAATTACATCTGCAAAGAGCCCCCCACACTTTTTTTTTTCAAATAAGGTCCCATTTACAGGTTCTGGGGTTAGACATGGGCATATCTTTCAGGGGGCCACCTTTCAACCCACTACAGAGCACTAGCTGAACATCATTTTCCCTACTCCTGCTCAGTGTGTGTGGTCCGGAGTTGTAAGAGTTCTTTCTATAATTTTGATATAAATACTTGTGAATATTTCCTCCACTCAATGATATGCCTGTTCATTTTTTGATATCTTTCCAAGACCAGAAGTTTTTAGTGTCAAAGTTCAATTTATCAGTTTTTATTTTATGGGGTTTTGCATCCTAAGAAAGCTTTTCCTACATCAGTGTTCCAAAGATTCTCTATTATTTTTTGAGAAGTTTAATAGTTTTATATGCAGGCCTATAATCCATTTCAAGTTTACTTTTGTTTTCAGCTTGTTTGTGTTTTTTTTTAAATTGATGTCCAGTTGTCCTAGGAGCATTTATTAAAAATACTGTCGCTTCCCCATTAACTTGCCCTACCATCTTTGTAAGAAATCAATTGACCACTTGGATGCGCATCTATTTCTAGATTTTTAATTCTGCTTCATTGGTCTGCATGCCTATTTTAATGCTGACACCAAATGGACTTTATTATGGTAACAAACTTTACAGTTGGGCTAAGTCCTACATCTCTGCTCTATTTTAAAACAGTTTTGGCTATTCCAGGTCCTTTACAATTTCATATAAGTTTTAGAATCAGCCCGTCATTTTCTACCAAAAAGGCGGTTAGGATTTTGATTTGTACTACAATGAATGTGTCAGTTAATTGGAGGTAAATTGCTACTGTGACAATAGCAAGTATTCCAATCAATGAATATATCTTGCCATTTATTTAGGTTTCTTTAATTTTCCTCAACAATATTCTATAGTTTTCTAAATATTTTGATTTTCTATTCTTACGTAATATTTTATTTATTTATTTATTTGAAAGACTTTATTTTGTTTTTAGACAGAGGGGAAGGGAGGGAGAAAGAGGGACAGAAATATCAATGTGTGGTTGCCTCTCGCATGTCTCCTAGTGGGGACCTGGCCTGCAACCCAGGCATGTGCCCCCATCTGGGAATCGAACCAGCAACCCTTTGGTTCATAGGCCAGTGCTCAATCCACTGAGCTACACCAACCAGGGCTGATAATGGGTATTTTAAAGATTTCATATTTCATTGGCTTATTGCTTGTGTACATAAATCTACTTAATTATTAATTGTATATTGACTTTTCATTATATAACCTTGCTAAATTTATTAATTCTAGAAACTTTTGTAGATTCTTTAGGATTTACTACATACAAGGTTATATTACCCACAAATAGAAAATTAAATTTTAATTTTATTTCTTCTCCTGCACTTTGTATTGCATTTGCTTCTTTTTCTTGCCTTATTGCCTTAGATAGAACCTCTGGTGCAATGCTGACTAGAAGTGGTGAAAACAGACATCCTAGCCTGTTTCTAATCTCCAGGGAAAAACATGCAGTCCTTCCCCATTAAATATGATGTAATTGTAGGTTAACTGCAGATGGTCTTTATTAGTTTGGGAATGTTCCCTGCTTCCTTTAGTTTGTTGAG